>PVHX01009549.1:0-57581 GCA_004024805.1 Geosciurus inauris
AAAAAAAAAAAGTTACTGCAAGGCCAGGCACAGTGGTGCACACCTGTCATCCCAGCGGCTTGGGAGGCAGGAGGATCACAAGTTCAAAGCCAGCCTCAGCAAGGGCGAGGCACTAAGCAACTCAGTGAGACCCTGTCTCTACATAAAACACAAAATAGGGCTGGGGATGTGGCTCAGTGGTCGAGTGCCCCTGAGTTCAATCCCCGGTACCAAAAAAAAAAAAGTTACTGCAAGAACACTTCAATCACACGTGAGTCTCCCTTTGGATTTCTCCTGGACTGTGCCAGTTAAGATGCCGGGCCCAGGTTTGTTTCTCCTCACAGCTTTTCTTTGCTTCATGCAGTGTTTTAAAAGAAATAAAAAGAACCATAATGAACTTTAAATCAGCCTCGTGTTTCACATAAAAACCAGGGCCATGGGGTTCTCCAAAACTCTACATCTGGCCCCAGGGCCTGGCTGCGGGTGAGTGGAACAGCCTGTGCCTCACTTCTGCCTCCAGGCCTGCCTGGCCTCCTGCTGCCCTCCTCCCTTCTGTGGCCTCCATGGCCTCCTGGCAGAAAGAGGGCCATGTCAGATCCAGTCCCTGGCTTCAGGAACTTCTCAGGTCATTCAGGGCCACCCTGCAGGTGATCAGATGCCAGGGCAAGGTCACTGGGACAAGGACCCGTTACAACCCTAAGAAGGCCTCTGCCTAGGTTTCCCTGCGTGTGACGCCAGCATAATTATATGTACACGGCAGGAGTCGGGCGTAATTGCTGATGCAGAGCCCGGAAGACGCCTAGAGCAGCAGCAGGTTCCCGCGCTCTGCCTTGCCTCCCGCCCCAGTTGAGCGGAGCCGGCTCCCCTGGCTGAGGCGTGTGCGCCATGGGGCAGCGAAAGCAGCCCTGTTAAGGCCTGGCCTGCCTGGCTCCGATGGGCCCAGGGCCTGTGCCCTGGCTGGGTGTCGCCCCAGGAAGCTGAGGGGTGCAGGGAGGCATCCCGGCAGCCCTCCACCCAGACCAGGGCCTGTGCAGGGCTGGGTCCTCACCCTCACTGTGCTGCCCAGCTGGGAGTGACCAGCACTCCATCCTCAGCTCCTCCCCTGGAGGCCCCCACTCCAGGGATCCTCCTAGCCTTGCTGGAGGCCACACAGGGTCCTGTGGGCCCAGAGCCGCTCAGCTCCCTCCAGAGGGATGGGTCTGTCCAGGTGGGACCTCCTGTGAGGAGAGGGAGTCCTGGCAGAAGCCAGGCTGCCCTGGCAGGTCCACTGGGCACCCCTGTTTTTGAGGGCAGAGCGGGAGGGCAGGGTGGCTTCTCCCCCTTCTGCTGCTCTTGCCTCTGGCCCACTTTCTGCCAGGAGCCTCTGGACGGTTTGTGGGCCTTTGGTATACTGAGGCTAACCTGCCCCTTGTGCCTGAGATCAGCGCAGCCCAGAACAGGTGGAGCAGAGAAGGGGCTGGAGTACCCACTCACCGTTAGGGAGGCTGGAGGACCTCCCTGCCTCCATCCAGAGGAACCCCCAGGATGTTGCAGTGCTTGCCCCGAGGCTGAAATCAGGGGCAGAAAGCAGGGCCTGCCACAAGTGGGCTGGGCCAGCTGGTCCACGACACAGATGAGAACCCTGCCTCTCTTCCTTGGTCCTTTTGGAGATGCAGGCCATCTCTATGGAGCCTGGCCCGTGCTGGGTGGTCACAGAATCAATGGACAGAGGGGGATGGACCCAGTGAGCACAGCCCTGGCCAGCTCTGCTAGCAAACTGAGCTTGGCTTCAAGGGCCCCAGACTGGCCTGTGCTCCCCTTGAGCTCCACGTCCCCCAGGCCTATGACTTCATGAGGTAGACCCCATGACCACTGCCCCATCTGGCAGCCCAGAAGACTGAGGACGGAGAGGCTGAGCAGCCTGAGCTTCAGTTCCGGTCAGGATGGGAGCGACTGTGTGGCATCTCCAGAGTCCTCTCTGTCACATGCTGGGCTCCTAGGGGGAGGAGGGGCCCTTGGAGAGACCAGCAGGATCTGGCCTTCTATAGCAGCTGCAGGCGGCAGGAGAAAGGATGGCTTGAGCAGTAGCTGAGCATGTGAGAAGTCACAGACGCCCTGACCTGAACGGCTCTGTCTCCTGCGGGGACCATGAGTTGGGCTCTGTGGGTCCTCGGGGGTCTATCGGTGCCCAGGAAGGAGGTGGATGGCTTCCCCGCCTCTGCTGCCCAGGGCTGCATGGTTCGCAGCCCTCCCGCCTGGTGTTTGCGGCTTCACTGGTGGGAGGCCTCAGGGCACCAGCCACGGTCACACAGTCACATGGCCACGCTGAGGGTCTGATGGTGCCAGCAGGACCAAGGGGGCCCGGTGAGGCTGGTACAGGTCTGTCACCTCTGGCCCCCGCCCCGTGGTCCCCTGCGTGGGTGTCTGATGGACTGAGCGCTTCCAGGGGTCCCGCTCCGTCTCCTGGATCAACAGGCACGGACTCCGCCCCGAGCACTGGCCTTCCTCAACTCACAGGGGACATGTGGTCATTGTGTGGAAGCAGCAGACCCCAGACAGAACAGGCAGACTCAAGTGGGCCTGGCTGGTGCGCCTGGCCACGGCTCGGCTTGCTCTTCACCTTGAGAGTCGTGAGACTCTCCTTCCCTGGAAAGTTCTGCAAGGAGATCCCTGAGGCGGCTGCCAGCCTCCGGGTGCATCCTAGATCTTAATGGATCCCCTATTTTTGGACATTTAGATAACTTCCAATGATTTTTTTTTTTGCTTCTTAGTTTCATTTCTGTTTTCTACATCATAGAACATTTTAGGGAAGCAGTCTAGCTTTGGTCTTAGCTGTGTTCCCCTGTAATGCTGGGCTCTGGGGTTCCCCATCGCGAAGCAGGAGGTTGACTTCTGGTTTCTGGTTTGTTGCACACCCAAAAAATCCCCATTCCAAGCCTCAGCTTAGGGTGCGGAATGCAAGCTGGCTGTTTATCCAGTTTTTGGGTTGGGCCCAGAATGTGGGAACGGGTGGGCTCCACGCTGCCACAGTTCCAGCTGGATGGACAGGTTCCCAGAGGTGGTGTGAGGTGGAAGAGAGAGGTGGAGATACTTACCCAAGGGTGCACAGGACAGTGTGCCCAGAACCTTTGCTCCCCCAGCCTGCAGCTTCGACAGGCATTCTCTTTCCCTGTGAAAGACCTCGGCCAGGCCTCTGACCTGCAAGTCATCCCTCTGGGCGCGTCTGGTCTTGGCACTCCTGAGCAACCCTGGCCACTTCAGGAGTGCTTGCTCCGCCTACACAGTCTTTCCTTTCCATCTGCAGCGGATGCGTTGCAGCTTTCAAGGTTTCGCTGGAGGGAGGAGGCCTTCAGCCGCTGGACGCTCCCCGTTTACCTCTGCCACCTGGAGGATGCTGCAAGGATATGACAGGGCTCTGCTCAGAAGGCTCCTCCCTCTGTTCACAGAGGCCTGTCATAGACCGTGTGACCCAGGGACATGGTGTCAGGGTACAGGGACAAGGACTTTCGTGGTGTTCTGGGGTTTTCTCTTAAGGATTACGAGGCTGTTTTGAGGGAAACTTCCTTTCCTGCACATGTCAGTTAGCCTGGGCTGGGTCAGGCATGGTGGGTGGGCTCAGAAGGGTCTGGAAGGGCTAGGGCCGGCACTCCCGCCCATGTGGAGGCACTACTCAGGAGGGTCAGGGACATCAGTGGTGCTGGACCCTGGGGCCTGCTTGGTGAGAGGCTCAGGCTGGGGTCACCCTTCTCCACTGCAGCCAGCATCCCTCTGACATTCGGAGCCAACCCCAAAGCTGGAGGAACAGCTGGCTAGCACCTGTGTCCATTGCTCTGCACTCCGCTCCCAGCTTGGGGCCTGGCTGCACTACCTGCTCAAGGCTCCACAGCTCTGGGCGAGCAAGACAGCCTCTCTGCCCTCTGCTCCCTCACCCGAGAGACCAGAGCACGAGGACAGCTGTGCGCCCACTTGGCCAGCTGCAGTGCTGCAAGGTGAGCACACCCTGTCCTCAGGCTGCCACATAGCCTGTTCCAGATGCAGTCACATTGGCAAGTCAGTGAAGGAGGTGGCCCTGGTGATGGGCTGCTTCCTGGGTCAGGAAGGCCAGCCCAGGGAAATGTCAGGTCTCCTAGGAGAAAGGCTGCTGCACAGGTGGGCCTGGTCTTCCAAACAGACCAGTCTCTGTCTTTCCGTCATCCATCCACCATCTATATATCCATCTATCCATCCATTTGTCCATCCATCCATTCATTATCTATCTATCATCCATCTATCTATCCATCCTTCTATCCATCATCTATCTATACACCATCTATCTACTCATCTATATATGATCTATTATCTATCAACCTACGTATCATCTACATATTTATCCATGTATCTGCACAGCTGTCTTTGTATCTTTCTATCTACATTATCAGTCTACATCTCTATCTACCATTTACCTACATCTCTAGTCCCAATCATCCATTTATATCTACCTGTCTACATTTCTCTATGCATCTTTCTACCTATCCATCATCCATGGGTCCATACGTCTACCTATCTCTCTGCATATCTATGCTTTATCTGTATCTCTATTTTCCTATCTCTAGTGACCTACTGATCCATCTGTCCACCTACCCACCTACCCACCTGCATGTCTATACGTATCCACATCCACGTCATCGTCTGCATGTCTGTCCTGGTGTCTGTTCTCTGGAGAGCCCTGTCTGACAGGCAAGTGGCAGTGGGGATCAGCAGGTCACTCTGTGAGTGTCCAGCATGGAGTCCAGGCACTGGGAGGCTTTGGTAACCGACAGGGACTGTGCTCAGGGTAAAATCGGAAACATGTTTAAGTTTCTTTTCCTCCTTGATCAGCCACACTGGGTTCTGAAACTGAGCCCAGGGCAGGAGAAGCCCTTGAGACATGGCGGTCCAGGTGGGAGGGTGCATCTGTCCTGCAGCAGGGTCCGCAGTGGTGGCCTCTCTGCTCATCTCACCCTTTTTGTTTCCACTCCCTGCTTTCACACCCAAGCTGGGATATGTCAAAGCAGAGTTGACGGCCCCATGCCAAGGTTCCAGCAAGCCCTGTTTCTCCAAGATCCTGAAGCAGGTCACATCTCCCACCCAGGACCACCTCAATCTCTGAGATGCCCAGCCAGGGCCCAGTGGCCTCAGCACCCCCATGCGTCTCCCAGTGCCAGGGCCCACCAGTGGCTTACCTACTTAACACCTCCTATGACCAGTGGCCAGGGCCATGGAGCATTTGAATCACCCACAGAAAACACCTCTGTCGCTGGGTTCTGCATTGATCGGGCCTGGCACCTGGCCCAGGGAAAGCTGGTTTTCAGAGTGGGTGTGCCCGTAAGCTCTCAGGAATGGCTTGCGGTGTGCCAGGAGGGCCAGGCCAGGCGAACACTGCATGTCTTAAGGCGTGACTGCACCTTCTGAAGAATGCCGCCCTGTGTCAGTTCACTGTCGCTATTCAGCTGCCAGCCCTACCTGAGAGGCCACAGGTCCCACACGGGGAGGATGTCTCCGGGCACAGCTGTTCCCTGGCCCACAGACTGCTTCACCGTGCTGACACCCAAGGGTGGCGCCCCTCAGGGACCTGCCACGGGCACCTGGCTCCAAGTGAGCTGCTGCTAGCTGCCTATAGATTTCTGCTAGCAAAAAGATTTTGTGCATCCAACTTAGGAGAACAGCCCAATGGCTTTATGGAAATGAAACAGGGCTGAGCAGCACCATTTGCATCCTCTCCATTTTGAGGCATCTGCATGGTGTCCCTTCAGAGCCAGGGATCCTTTTTGTTCAGGTGGAGAAAACACTCTAATTTTATTTGCCAAAGGCATCAGTCTTGGGCTTCTGTATGAAGCACCACCAAGTAGCTGACCCCCTCAGCATCTGCAGTGCTGTCTGAGTGGAGGCAGGGCAGGGCCAGCTGCCTCTGGAGCTGGGAGGAGCTGCTTCTATCGCTTCCTCACCTTGCTGGTGGTGGCACTCCTTGGCTTGTGGCCCCATCGCTCCCGTCTCGGCCTGCAGCATCTCCACTGGCCTCCTGTGTGTCTCCCTCACTTCTGCTCTTGTGATTGGCACAAGCACCTTCTAAAACATCTGTAATGACCTTATGTCCAAAGTCATGCTCTGCATGCCTGTTTTAAGACTTTAATGGACCTTTCAGGGAATAGAATTCAGCCCATAACACTCAAACACGTCTCAGCCCAGGGGTGACAAAAGCAGGCTTCTTATTCTAGCTGAAAACCTAGACAAGGAGCACAGGCGCAGACGGTAAGAAAACTGGGTCTTGGGCCAGGATGCCTGCTGGGCCCAGCTGGGAGCAGATGTTGGGGAACACCCTGAGCCAGCAATGGCCAATCTTCATTTTTGGCATGGGAGGAGGTGCGCTCCTGTCTACCATCAGGAGACCCTTGGGACAAAGCACACATGTGCTGACAAATGACAGCTGCCTCTACTCTGGGACAGAGATGGGAGAGGGTCCAGGTCTTGCGTGAGCAGCTGGCTGGTGCAGCACAGAGCTGTGGCTTCTCCTTCGGAAGCTGGACCAGGAATGAGGCAACCTCACTCGTGTATCTTGGTAACCAAAAGGAACTCAACTTCAGATGGACTGAGGACTCTGTAGGCAGGGTGAACTTGAGAATGTCATTTTGCTTTTTTTCCTGACTCATACTAACAGGGAAACTGAGGGTGACCTCGTGGGAGTTCCAGAACCTCTTGTCATCTGTAAAACAATGGACCCCAAAGATGTCTGCTGGGGGTCTGCACCAGGGGTCAGCTCTTCTGACCAGCGGGAAAGGGGAATCCCTGGACGCCCCCAACAAGGTCGAGCTAAGAAAGGTAAAGTCGTCCAGTGCGGAAACCACCACGCCCCAGACGGATCTGTCTCAAGGAGGAACTCTGTTTATTGTAAGGAAGTTACATTCTTATTTATGGGCTCAGGGCCAATAGCATTTCATTGTTAAGCCACGGATGCGGAAGTCATTTGTCCACGCGTAGCAATATAGAAGCTTTTTGGTTGGGGATCATGCATTGTCCACGAGCACGGAAATAGAGATCAGCCAATAGGCGCGAAGTGACGTGGCTCTCTCAGTGACATGGCTCTCTCGGGGTGGGATGCTTTTGTCCCGGGCCGATTGCTCGGCGTCATTTTATGGTATGCCCCCACAATGTCCACATCCTGATCTTCAGGGACAGTGAGTATGTTTCCTCGTGGCTGGAACGACTTTGCGGGGGCACAGAGGGATGAAGTTGTGGGTCTGGACTGGTTGGTGGCAGAACAGAGACCTGAATCCCACGAGCCTGACTCCACATTTGGAGGTAACTGAAGATTCATAAAAAACAATACAGACCCCACCTACTTTCATCCAGTTCCCACAATGACACCACCTGGGGGCAGAGCTGCAATGCACCCTCACGCCAGCGGCTGTGCTGCTCCGCCTCCTCATCTCTACACGATGCCACACTGGCTTGCTGTGTCCTCCAGAAAGGCAGCTTTGTTCTGACCCTGAGTCTGAGGTTCACCTCTCTGGGTTTAGTGATGCCCATTATTCAGAAAACTACTGTAGGAAGCCTACCATGGGGTTGAGCCAGTCATCCCACAGATGCTTTGGTTTCAGGTCCTGTCTGGGTCTCACCCACTCATGTTTGAGGCAGGCTGAACGTCACCAAACAGCTGCAACACCACCACTCCACCTACAGGCTCTTCCACAATGTGACCCTCCTATCAAGAAGAGGTGTGTGTGGTCCTTCTTGAATTTGAGAGGGCTTGTGCCTGGGGGGAATGATATTACCAGGCATCTGAAAATAAGGCAAAACAGTGCAGCAGCTTCTTCCTGGTTCTCTTCAGGTGCTCATCCTGGAATCCTGCCGCCATGCTGTGAGGAAGCCCAAGCCAGCCCACACGGAGAGGCTACATGGAGAGGCCACAGGAAGGTGTTATGGTTCACAGCCAGCTGAAGGCCCAACCCACAGAAAGTCAGCTGCAAACACCAGACATGAGTCAGAGCCCTCCAAGAAATCCAGCTGTAGTCCAGAATCACCCTGGTGACAATCCAACCTGGCAGTGCCCTGTCCAAATCCTTGCCCCACAGGGAGTCCATGGACATCGTAAGATGGTTGTTTTCTGCCATTAAGTTGGCCTGTTTCCTTACCTCGTGCAGTAGCTGGAACCTACCATGTGTCAGACATGACCCCTGTTGAGAAGCAGGGAGCAGGGGATGCAGGAGCGGGTGGACCTGGCATAGGGCACGCCCTGTGGTGCCTACCAGTGAAAGCAGGGGCTGAGGGGTGGTCAGAGCATTGGTCCTCCTCATGCCAGCATGTTTTTCTTTGTTTTATTTTATTTATAAAAAAGAGGAGGAAACTTGGACTCAGTCCTCTTTGGGCTTTGATGCTCTTGCCAAATGAATTAGCCAGGAGTATTTTAATGGGCTGTGCCAAGGCAGTGTCGCCTCAGCAGAATCAGCCATCAGTCACTTTCTGCTTTGCACTGAAAGACCGTGTCCCCTGGTGTGTGTGGTGGGATCTAACCTGAAGGTGGGGTGGTGCCTGTGAGCTCAGGGGCTGGGCCCTGGCTCTGAGTCTCGCAGGGCTCTGCACCTTTGGAGCCAATTCTGAGCACCTGAATAATGCCTCAGGGTGGCTGGGCTAGCGTTAGTCACCCATCATGGGAAGGAGGGATTTGGTTTGGGCAACAGCCATGGAACCGACTGTGGCAGTGGGTGCCAAGGGACACTAGCTGTGAGCCTTGTCTGGGAACCCGTCTCCCCTGTGGCCCAGAGGCCCTACCCACTGTGTTCTTAGGGCCTTTCCAGCAGCCAGTTGGGGATGGCAGTGGACGGATGGAAAAAGCTGATTATTTCCCTGGTTTAAAGCCAAGACCCGGGTTTGCAAACTCTAGGAAAACAAACACACAAGCCAATGTTCCCAGTCCCAGCAGGGCAGAGAGCAATCAGGAGGGAGTCCAAGGGGGCAGCCGCAGCATGGGGACCAGAGCAGCAGAGGCCCTGGCCGAGGAAGGCCCAGGGCCAAGCGCCCGCGCCCGGACCCCGGGGCCTTTCCGTGGGAGCCAGGGCCGCGCGGCGCGGGTCTCAGGTGGGCGCTGAGCAGAGAGCGGGGTCACGGGGGTCCTTTCTGCAGACGCTGGTTCCTCCAAGGCCCTCGGCGCTGGAGCACGGACCTCTGCAAAGACAGGCGCTGCCAGCGCCACTGTGGCGGGCCCTCCCGCCGTCCCCGAGTCCTCTTCCGGTCTTCCCGAGACAGGATCCTAAACATCCCGAGGCCACTTCTCTCACAGCCACGCTCCAACGCGGGCGGCGGGGATGGTCACGTGAGGCAGGCCTGGCCAATCAGAGCGCTGTACCTTCTGCGCCACCGTGATTGGTTCAGGGATGGGCACGTGGCCCAAGCCTGGCCAATAGCCCTCGGGCCGAGCGCTTCACACAGGCGAGGAGGGCTCTGGGATCCCTGAGCGGGGTCCCACGGAGGAGAGCATCGCCCGGGCGGCCCGGAGGGCGGCGACCCAGGGCGCGCTTTTTGAAGGCACGGGAGTTGGGTCGCAGGACAGGGCGAAGAGCCCTGCGGGGGCCTGTCCTGGCGCGGGAGCCGCCGAACGCGCCTGGCCCTGCCCGGGATGCCTCCCCGAGGCGCCGCACCCGCGCCTGCTCACAGATGCGCGGGGCCGGGCCGAGCTCCCGGGGCCACTCAGCCTTGCCGGGGCTCCCTGGCCTCCCATCCTCCAGAGGCACCTGCAGTCCTCACCCCATCCCTTGCCTCCAGCCTCGGAGACACCCGTGTCCCATCTCTGCCCTTGTGTCTCCTGGTGGTCTCCGCTGAGAATGGCTGTCCAGCTTAAAGCACTTCATGGGCAGACCCAGGGTGCAGAGCGCTGGGTCGGGAGACAGGCGCAGCTTCCAGGGTTCAGCGCTCAGACGGGGGAAGGAGGATGGCTACCCGCCTGCTGCAGTCGTGTGATTGACTAGCAGGCCGTTATTATGCGTCTGTTGTGTACTGTGCCATTGGTGGAGAGCTCACGTGGTCGCTAAAAAGTTAAAAAGAAACATTCAATGAAGATCGGTGCAACTGTTGGCTTCTTGGGAGGGTCCCACACTGGCTCCCGCTTGGGGTTGAAGTGCTTGCCTGCTGCATGGCGGCCTTGAGCTCTTGGTGACAGGCAAAACAAGAGCCCCCTGTCTGCTTCCACCCCAGTCCACTGCGGTGTTACTGCCATCTCTGGTCTTGTCTGAGGACAGTGCTCTACAGACAGCAGGTGTCCAGTGACAGCCAGCCAGGCCCAACTTGTGAGGGAGAAAGGCACCTGTGGAGCCCAGAGGTGATGCTGTGCACCTCCTAAGGCTGGCACATCCAGGCTGGTGCTCCAACCTGGTCTCAAGATTGAGCTCTGCTTTCAGAGTTTTGGACCCCACAGAGGATGTTTTTTCTGAGGTCAGCACAGCAGAGAGGCCACCTGTGAGGTACAGCCCTAGCAGAGCCATCGCCCAGCCCTCCCTGCCCAAGTGTGAGAGAGCCACCTACCCTACAGAACAGACCTTCCCAAAGGTGAGTCTCACCTCTCCAGCTGGAGCTGGAATGGTAAGATGGGGAAATGTTTGTTCTAAGCTGCTGAGTTGGGTGATCATTTGTTCCCATCAACAGATAATCTGCACACCAGGTTTTACATAGATTTTGTGTGCATGTGTGCACGTGTGTGTGTTAAGTCAGGAGTTGCTGGGATTTTTGTATTTTGTAGTTTTCATTTTTTTGAGGGTACCAGGGATTGAACTCAGGGGCACTTGACCACTGAGCCACATCCCAGCCCTATTTTGTGTTTTATGTAGAGACAGGGTTTCACTGAGTTGCTCAGCACCTCGCCTTTGTTGAGGCTGGCTTTGAACTTGTGGTCCTCCTGCCTCAGCCTCCTAAGCCACTGGGATCACAGGCCTTCGTTTGTAACTCCTGTGGCAACAGCAGCACCCCAGAGCATGCTGTCAAAAGGGGGAGAGTGTTGGTGCCAGGAACTTGGATTCTCGCTTTTCCCTGCGTCTAAGGCCCCTCTGTTCCATTATTCCCTGTCACCTCAGACTAAACTATGACAGGCCACCCCAATTTGAGAGATGTTAAAATACAAAGAATGTGTAGCTTGGAACTAGTGAAAACTAATCCTAGTTTAGAATTTGCATGCCAGAGTCCAATGAGTCACAGTGCCAGGGATCCTGGGGGAGCCACACGCTACCACAGGCCTGCCCTTGTACACCCACAGTGGCCACGGGGCCCCTCCCACCTGCTGTTGCGGGGGTCCAGCCTCCGTAGGGTGTCAGGTCCTGAGGTGGGATGAGTGGTGTCTGCGAGGGGACTACGGGGAATGAGACACAGAGACCAGATGTGGTGCAACCTGCGTCTGAATTTGCTCAGTGGCAGGGCTTTATTTATATCCATAAAATGTTCAACAAACTTTGTTTTTCTCATAGACTATTTTCATTAAAATCATTAGATCATCATAAATGAATACATTATCAATTATACAAATGTAGCAAGATGTTATTCCATAAGATCCCACAATAAGGAAATACATAAAACATATGTTCTATATTAAACAATTACATATGACAGATTTTGGCCAGCTTAAAACAGAAAAACACACTTAATAAGCTAAAAAATAGACTTATCAAAATGTTAATCTACTTCATCTAGAGGTTTTCTACATTTATATTTTTTTCCTTAAACTATCTTAATGTCTACCTTAAAATTGTTAGTCTCATCTATCCCCTTAAACCCAATTACCTTAATTTTCTAATAACCATTGAGGCTAATATGTGCTAATATGTAATAACTAGGCAAAACTAATAATAATCTACTAGGTGTGAGACTGTGGTTTGTGGTTTTCACCAGACTCTTAAGTTTCTACTTCTTCTATAAATGAATAAATAAGTTTCTATATAGCTAGTCTACGTGGCTAAAATCACATCTTCCACACTATCATCTACATATATTATTTCTAGTGTAAAATCTTCCCAAATTACCATTACTTAAGTTCTGCTCAAACCATTGCTTGCATAGTTTTAACTCTACTTCCCTAGGTGAACATCTAGGTCTCCTGATTCTTCCCAGAGTGATAAAGTTTTATACATGAAACCCATCCTTCCCCATATATATAGGCTCCTGTCCAAGGTACAGGAGGCTGTGTGACTGTAGGAGGTGGTTCTGGAGTAGGAACTATTCGTCTGGGTACCTGCCATGTAACTCCCCTTCCCATCTCAAAGATTACGCATGATCCTGAATGTCTGGTAGGGGGAACCCACCTGGGCCAGGACTTTCTCCAGGTTTTGGCTGTACCAAAGCTATGGCTTTCGGCTTGAGCACAGCAGGAGGGTTGGTTGCCCACAATTCCTGCTGCTGCAACTGCCGCATCGGCTGCCTGCATTTCCTGTTGAATGGGCTCGGGAATGTATTTTCCCAGGAGGAGCAGATGTTTTCATGAAGTCATATACATTATGGGGGCTTCTGAAAAGGGGGTTTTCTAGATGTGCTTTTGGGATTTTCTATCTTTCCTGGGAAAAGGCTGGAAGGCATAATAGGAGACTGAGACTGTTCATGCTCCTGAGTGATATAATCATTAACTCCAGACTGAGGTGACTTCTGCAGAGAATTAGACAAGAGTGTCTTTTCTTCAGGGTTAGCAAGAAAACATCCATTAGTATAATTATCTCTATTATCCCGCCAACAATCATTCCAAGCAAAAACAAAATAAGGAGTAAACGCTTCAGCCTAATATCCATATGAGCCCACTGGACCTTGTCAAGCAGTGTTGCTGTCTGGAACACGGGCTGTGGCATGCTGTCTGATCTGGGCTCACTGTTTACCTGTTTGGGCCTCTGTGTCCTCCTTGACCAGTTGAGGTGACTGTGGCACTTGCTCCCTGGGGCTGTGGGAGGATGAGATGGAAAGGTGCTGCAGCCCTTTGCCATGTGCCGAGAACCCAGCAGGTGCGTGGCCGGTGCTCGCCATGGTAACAGACACCTGGCAGCTTTGCATTTCTCCATGGGTGTTTCTTGTCCAAGCTGAACTATCCTGGGTGAGGCTTGGCAAGTGCTCTGTCTAGGTGTCCTTCTGCCCAGGGGTCTCTTTATAATCTCAGCCAGGTCTGCAGAGGCCACAGGACTATAGTTTGAATGTCTGTGTCCCCCCAAAACCTGGGTGTTGAAATCATCATCCTAAGGCGGGGGTCCCAGGAGGTGGGGCCTTGGGAAGGTGATGAGGTGAGGGTGGAGCCACCCAGGTGGAGTTAATGCCCCGTGAAAAGGACTGCAGACGGCGGTCTTGCCCGTTCCACCTGGCAAGGACTCCGTGCCAGGATGCCAATTATGAACCAGCAAGTGGCCCTCAGCAGGCATCGAGTCTGCCCTGATCTGAGGCTCTCCAGCGTCTAGGACTGCGCGGACAGACCCTGTTCTTTCTGAGCCACCCAGCCTCTGGAGTTCCTTACAGCGTCCAGATAGATTCAGACTCAGCTCATGGCCCTCCCCGAGGCCCAGGGCCTCCCCTGTTTTGTCTTTTGTCTCCTGGTTCTCGTCCACCCTGCTGCCCCTGCTCTATCTTCTCTACCTTCAGTAAGCGTTTTTAAATTCAGCTTGGAGAGTGACCTAGAAGTGGCCTTCTCAAGACCGAGTTAGAGTTAGAAAGATCATTTTCCACGAGAGGACATGGCGTATTTGTTATGCATCGTCTCCCAATTACTCATGACCAAATCCCAGACTCCTCAACAGCTTTGCAAACTTCTTAAGACTACTGAATGACCTTCAGTTGGCCAAGTGCAAGGGGAACATTCTAGAAGCACAGGGCCATTTGCATATAAGGGATGACTCTGCTGTCACAGTGAATTGGAACACGTGACGGCTTGCCAATGAACCTGAGTTGAACTTCCTGTTAGAGACTGTTTGTAGTTGAGCCTTAACTTAATATTTATGATAGCATACAGAGTAGACACTTCGATTTGTTCTGATATGCAGCGGCAGCAGCGACCCACAGCGGTGACAAGAGAGGACACACGTGATAGTTCCCGGTGGGGGTGCCGTCATGGCTATTGAGGTTATTATCACTGCTGTGGAGTTCTTTCTTCTACCATCCAAATTCTAGCTACCCAGAGGTCTGCTGTGAACACACAGGGAACCCTCACATGTGGCTGGGCTGTGAGTGGAGACCCAGCATGTTCTCCGGATTCTTCCTGATGGCTCCCAGTCTTCTAGGTGGCCAGTTATGCCTCCTTGGGGTTGGAGCTGACCAAATGTCCCTTGACCACATCCCACTGGGAAAGGTGGCTGCAGAATTCTGCCATATTATCCCCATTCAGATAAAACTATCATTGAAAAATCTCTGTCCCTTTATGTTTAACATATGACCACAAAGGCCATGGCCACAACGTCTGGTCCAGTTTTGCAAGCAAACCCTGCTCATTGATGCCCAAGCTGCGACATTGCTATCTGGGGCAGAGGCTCTCCACTCATGAGTTTTGGACCCATAAGTCAGTTGACTCCCCATGGTCTGTTCTGAAGGTGTTCTTTGGAATACGGACTAGTGTTTTTCAAGTTAGAGGTTTTGCTTTCTGTTTTAAAATGGAGATAAAATGCAAGAGCATGAAATCTACTCTGTGGATCTGCAGTCCATGGCACTTGGCAGGCTGGCCCCTCTGCTGCCTTCCTAGCTCTGGGGCTCAGGAAGCTTCCTTGGCTGTGGACTCCATGCAGAAATCGTCGTAGGAGGCGTGGCCTTTACTCATGCTCTGGAGGCTCACTGCCTTTTTCATGGACTGGCCTTCGTTTCTGCCCTTCCTGTGTCAGGACAGACTGCACCCATGTCCATGTGCCCGTCCCTGGCACTGGGTTGCTCCACAGACATCATGTGTAAGGAGGGAGGTCAGAAACAGCTCTGGGCTCTGGGGCCCTCTGTGGACCTTCTTTCTCACCCCAAAACCGTTCCTGCCCTCCCTGCTGACCATGGGATCAGCTGGTGGAACTGAGACAGGCCCTGAGAGGCATCTGTAGTGTGCAGAGGCCCAGGACACCCATCAGGCCACTCTACCCTGGGAAGAGTGTTGTGCCTCAGGAGAAGCAGTGTCGGGTCCTCCCCTGTGTGACCCGCTTAACCCAGGCTCCAGGGCTGAGGCCAGTTCAGCCCCATGGTAACATGTCCTGGGTTGGACTCCCAAGTCCACAGGTGCTAGGGAGGGGGCAAGTCTGAGACAGCACTGCAGAGACAGGGAGCAGGCGCTGGGCGGGGAGTGAGCGAGGGGGGCTGGGGAGTCCTCCGGGGCCGACCGTTGTGAGGAGCCCTGCAGTCTACCAGTCTTGCTGCAGTGTCAGAAGTTACTGAAAATCACAGTAAATTCACAGGCTGCATCACCTTCATCTGTTACAGCTCACCAGAAACCCAGTGGGTCCCTTGGTGTCACGACCGAGGCGATCACTTGTTCTGCCCCCTCCCGTGCTCAGTTTGTAGTATCTGTAACCTTGAGTCACACACCGTGCTTGCCACGATGATAGCTAAATGGGTCACAGAGAGACTCACAAGGGGTCAAGGGGCCCAGGGCTGCGGCATGCTGTGCCAAGAGCACAGGCAGAGACAGTCCAAGGCAGAGTCAGGGAGTCGCTGTAGGTGGCCAGATACAGGTTTAAAGACCAGTTCTGCAGACTTGTCAAGGTGAGGGTCTTGATGGATGACAGTGTTAGGGGCCAGCTGGAGGGGTCAGTGTGGAGTGGGCCCTGTGGCATGTGTTGTCAAGAGCAGGAGAAGCTACCCTGAGCTGGAGCTCAGGGATAAAATTGGAGGTTTGTGCCTGGAAATTCTCCTGGGCAAGGCTGTGACAAGTGACCAGCTGACAGGGTCAGGGTGCTGCCATGCCCAGGCTTCCATCCAAGGGTCTAAGGTGAGTGGTTTTATCTGGTGTAAGCTCCTGCTTCTGATATTTATGAAATAATGTGGGATGCCCACATGTCCAGGTGCTCCTAGGCATGAAAAAGTTCTTTATCCTCTTGTGCCTTGTGGTGGGCTGGTCAGTGGTGGTTGTTCATGTGAACAAACAAGGTGGGGAGCCACACGCTGTGGCACCTAAATGAGAGGGAGTAGCTCATGGGAAAGTTCTCCTTCAAAAAATAGAGTAAGTAAGGGTCAGGCACAGCCTGAGGACTGCTGTTCTGAACTCCATGGAATCACTCAGGGCAGGCACAGCCTGAGGACTGCTGTTCCACACACCATGGAGTCACTCAGGGCAGGCGTGGCCTGAGAGCTACTGTTCTGCACACCATGGAGTCACCCAGGGCAGGCGCAGCCTGAGAGCTGCTGTCTAGCACACCGTGGAGTCCCTCAGGGCAGGCACAGCCTGAGAGCTGCTGTCCTGTACACCATGGAGTCACTCATAGCAGGTGCAGCCTGAGAGCTGCTGTCCAGCACACCATGGAGTCCATCAGGGCAGGCGCAGCCTGAGGACTGCTGTTCCACACACCATGGAGTCACTCAGGGCAGGTACAGCCTGAGAGCTGCTGTTCTGCACACCATGGAGTCACTCAGAGCAGGCACAGCCTGAGAGCTGCTGTCCAGCACACCATGGAGTCCATCAGGGCAGGTGCAGCCTGAGAGCTGCTGTTCTGCACACCATGGAGTCACTCAGGGCAGGTGCAGCCTGAGAGCTGCTGTTCTGCACACCATGGAGTCACTCAGGGCAGGTGCAGCCTGAGAGCTGCTGTTCTGCACACCATGGAGTCACTCAGGGCAGGTGCAGCCTGAGAGCTGCTGTTCTACACACCATGGAGTCACTCAGAGCAGGCACAGCCTGAGAGCTCCTGTCCAGCACACCATGGAGTCCATCAGGGCAGGCACAGCCTGAGGACTGCTGTTCCGTACACCATGGAGTCACTCAGGGCAGGCACAGCCTGAGAGCTGCTGTTCTGCACACCATGGAGTCATTCGGGACAGGCGCAGCCTGAGAGCTGCTGTCCAGCATACCGTGGAGTCCCTCAGGGCAGGCGTGGCCTGAGAGCTGCTGTCCAGCACACCGTGGTGTCCCTCAGGCAGGACAGCCTGCTCTCCACACACATCTTGTGTGCAGAGCTTCTCTGGGGTGGAGGATGCCCACCATGTTCCTCCTGAGTAGACTGTAGGGC
Organism: Geosciurus inauris; assembly: GCA_004024805.1. Lineage (NCBI taxonomy): Eukaryota > Metazoa > Chordata > Mammalia > Rodentia > Sciuridae > Geosciurus > Geosciurus inauris. The sequence continues at coordinate 17,106 of PVHX01009549.1, forward strand.
CTGAGAGCCATGTGGAGGGGAAACATGGTGTCCCCTCAGGCCAGGAGCCTTCAGTCCACATTTCTGAGCTCCAGCCTGAGCTCCCCACAGCGAACTGGATGGCAAGTTCTGTCTTGTGATTTTTACATGAAAATGAGAAATACAGTTTGTCAACAGCCTGGAATTCTTTTCATCTCCTCACCTCCTCCTTAATTGCTTTGGGGGAGTTTATTCCTTTGTGCATCTGGGGTGATTGCCCTCATTTCCTGCAGCCAAATGAGGAATAAGACATTGGTTTTTGCCAAAACTTGCTTGGGAGCTGCCAGGATGACACATCCGGAAATTTGTGATGAAGAAACTTTTCAAAAACTTGTAACCATCAAAGGGAAGTGTGGGCAGCAGGGCCAGGGGACTGTCCTTGGTCTCAGCCTCGGGCGGTGCACTTCTCTCCCAGCTACCTGGCGTGCCCTGCATCTCTGCTGCTGGACGGTGTGTGTCGGGTGCCCGCTGGAACCGCCAACCAGGGGTGTGAAGAGCAAGCAGGAGGCAGGTGTGGGCAGCGTGTGGGCAGATGAGTGTGGATGGGCTTCTGTCGGGGTGGCCTGGCACAGGGACAGGGCTCCCAGGCCAGTGGTTCTCATCTGCAGGGTCCAGAGGCAGCACCCACTGCCCGCTTTCCACAGAGGGAAGGACCTCCACGCCCAGCTGATGACCAGTGTCATGAGCAGGGATGTAGGGGACTTTCTGCACCAGTGTCTCCAGGCTGCTGCAAAAACAACCACACAGTGCATGCCTAAAACAGCACGCTTCCTTCCACAGCACTAGCTGGCAGGCTGGAGTGAGCCTGGAGGTAGGTAGGTTCCTCTGGGTCCTGTGTGACCCTTCCCAGAGCAGTACCCACCTGCTTCCACGATGGCGTTGTCCAGGAAACTCCCCATCTGCACTTAGCCACCTGCACAGTCCCCTCTGCCACGCAAGGCCATGGATTCTGGCTTCCCAGGACTAGGATAGGGACCACAGATTCAAAACCTCAGGGACAGTAGCCCGCCAGAAAGGGGACGCGTCCCTCAGCAGGAACCTGCCCCCCGGTGATTCCTTGGCCTTGGTTGGGCAGCTATGGGTGTTAGGCCAAGGACAGTGGCCGAGGAGCTGGCATCTGCCCCAGCTGTGCAGTCCGCTGCAGGCAGCGGCCTGTTCTCAGGGGACACTGTCTTGGGGAGGGGTCTCATTTGCTCTGAAGGAATAATGCAGCGCATGCTGTTCATCGTGGCGCCCGCAGAGACGCTGCTGGCCTTGCAGAGGCTGGGCTTCTGCAGCACCCACTCCTCCCCACAGAGGGAGAGCCTGTGGGGAGGCTGCTGGAGCTCAGGCTTCTTGGAAACAGCAGAGGATTCCAGCAAACAGATGCTGATAGGTTAGCAAAGGCCAGGCAGGCAGGGCCACCGTCCTGAGACTCCTGAGGCTGGCCGGGGCCTGGCCCTCAATGCTGTGCCTCAGACATGCCAGCGGGCCACTGGGCATTTCCCCTGCTGCTGATGCCGAGGAAGGCCAGCCACAGCCCCACCACCCTCTGCCTGCGGCCAACAGTACCCCAAACCTTGTGGAATATTCTCTGTGGCCATGGAGACCAGGACCCCTGGCTGGGCTGAGTTAGAGCCCTTCCCTCCCCTTCCTGCTCCCACCCTGCCACCAGCCTCATGCCAGAAAAGACTCCTCCCCGAAGGAGGTTGCCTGGACAGGGCAGGAGAAGACACTCCCTATGGCCAGGCCGCACGCCCTCGGCCTCCTGGGAATCAGGACTTCCTAAAACAGATTCAGAGCGTCTTATCAATGGCACAATTCCACAGGATGTGACGTGGGGTGGGGTGGCATTCCTGCAGGATTTAACTCTGTGAATCAGATCACACGCTGCCAGCGGCTCCTGTCCCCCATGCTGGCATCACCTTCTTGATAAGGGCCAGTTCTTCTGAAGAACTCAGGTCCTATGTGGGCCGAGGTCATTCCAAGTCCTGCACTTATGATGGGTGTGAAGCCTCCTCCCAGCCCCATGTCCTTGTCCCATAGACCTTGGTGGACTTCAGAAGGCAAAGGGCCCTGGCCTTCCGGAGTGGGTCTTACCCCGGGGGCACTTGTCCCTCCACCTGGCCTGAGGTGCCAGCAGGGAGACAGCAGGAAGAAAGCCCCCAGGCTCTGGATCCCAGGGCCAAGGCCCTCTGGGGCCTCTGCTTCAGGGTCAGTGCCCCCCCACGGGGGGCTCGAGGGCTGCCCTGGCCCATGGACCAGCCCAGCAGGTGAGCTGGCTCTTCTGGCCTCCAGAGGCCAGCTGCTGAGAGGCAGCCCAGCCCCTGGCTGCTGTTCTTTGAAGCCATAGGCCTCTCACAGGGAGAAAGGCCTGCAGGTCAGCGTCGTTGGGGATGGAGCCCGCTCAGTCAGGGTGGTGAGGGGGCAGGGTGGAGCTCTCTGCAGGTCCAGCTGGGCAGAGGCACAGCTGCCTCTGGACAGCATGGCCCAGAGCTCTGCCTGCCCAGGGGCAGCAGAAGGAGCAAGCACCCTTCAACCGCGGTGCTACCAAGGGCATTGGCTGGGTTCCCATGGCATGGCATCTTTGTGACTGTCAGCTGTGTCCAGGAGCCCAGCTGGAGTCAGTCGACAGCCATGGGGGCTGAGCCCACTGCAGTGGACCAAGGCAAACTCTGGGAAGGGCCTTCCCCATAATGCCTTGCCAGGGGACCTCCCCTTTGTGATAGCCTGTCTCCAGGGACCTCTGTGCAGGGTCTGCTGGAGTTAGCCCCTCTCAAAGCTGAGCAGGCCAGACTCTGGCTGCAGAACCCTGAGTAGAGAAGGGCCCTGTCCTGAGGGACCCTCCTGCCCAGCAGGTGGACGGTGCCCCTGCCTTAGCTGGACCTGCAGAGAGCTCCACCCTATGAGCCCTGAACGTGGACCCCAGTTTGCAACATCTGCCGACCAAGACTGGGGAGACAGTGCGAAGACTTGCAGGCTCGAGCTCTGAAGTCCTCGCGTTCTATTACAAGATGACCAGGCCGGGAGGCGTGTCTACTGTGTCATACCTCATTTCCCTCAGACAGGGAAAGGCTGGACTCGTTCTGGCTGACCCCAAACAGCAGGGCCTTCTCAGCCATGGGGGTCAGATGCAGCTCCCCAAGGTCTGGCCGTGGCAGGAGAGTGTCGGAACTGGGAGGAGGGGTCCACAGCTGCCCGCACACCACCGCCCCAGGCACCACATGCACACTGACCATTCCATGTCCTTGCCCCAGGGAGAGGCCCAGTGACTGCCCTCACTTTGTAGATGAGAAAACGGAGGCCCAGAGAGCTTGGGAAACCTACTCAAGGCTGCAGTTTGAGTGGCCAGTTTTCAGCTGTGAGGCCACCTCTGAAGCTCAAAGCCCAGTCCTCCTCCGTCTGTGATGGGGTCACTCCCAACAGGCGCATCCTTAACTGAAAACATCCTCAGTGAAAAATACGTCGATATAATTCACAATGGCCAAACCACAGACCCAGCCAAGGAGCTCACCCGCAGAGGAGTGCACAGAGGAAATGTGGAGTGTGTGCACCGTGGAGCTCTACTCGGCCACAGGGAAGGAAGAGAACGGGGAAACTTGAGACCATGATGTTGAGCAGAATAAGCCAAACTCAAAAGGTCAAGGGTCGCACGTTTTCTCTCATGTGGAAGCTAAAGAGGAAAAAGAAAAAGGTGGCCGGGTCGGGGGGTCTCATGAATATCGAAGGGACTCAGTAGAAGAGGGAAAGGGACCAGGGACGGGAGGTGGGGAGGGAGGAGGGAAACCCTTGGGAGTGATATTGACCCAATTATATTGTACCAACATATAAAAACAAATCCCACTGTTCTGTACAGATAACGCACCAGGTGCAAAACCATGGAGGGAAGTGTCACGTACACCTGACCTGCCCAGCACCCTCTCAGCAGCAGCGCCCCCCAGTGCACTTGTTCAGCTCAGTGAGCTGCCGCGAGCTGCTCTGCCCAGCGTCTTGGGGGCCTATCACATTGTGTATCCCTAGCCCCTGAGAACGGTCCAGGTTAAGGGGTTGAAGGCAGCCGGCTGCAGTGGCACATTCTTGTAATCCCAGCGACTGGGGAGGCTGAGGCAGGAGGACGGCAAGTTGGAGGCCAGCCTGGGCGTTGGGCCCCTCGGTGGTGCTGCTGCTCTAGAGGACCTTGACAGACCCTGCGGTGTCTGTTTCATCACCACTCCTCCTCTGTGCGAGTCTGACGGCGCCACCCGGAGGCGTGGACAGCTGGGGCTGGTGTGGACACCAGGCTGCAGATGCGCCCTTTCTAGATAGAAGCCCTGCGCCCCGCCTGGCCCTCGCCCTACACCACAGACGGCCATTCTCGGGGACTGGTCAGGCCGGACACGACGGCCCGTGGAGGACTGGGGGGCCCAGCTCAGAGCCTGGGTAACCCAACCTCCGGGCTGCCCCTCCTCTGGTCTGTTCTCACTTCTCCAGAGGTGCCCAGTGTCCCGCCTGTGCCCAGTGCCCACGAGCAGCCTGTAGCACAGCAGCGAGGGGGCTGGAGGCCACGAGCAGTGTCTTCTGTGGAGGCCTCACGTGGAGGCCCTGCTGGGACACTCAGCCGGGATGGGGGCTGCCAGGGCTCCCAGGCTTGCTGGTCTTTCCAGGTCTCTGTGTGGCTCTGTAGCGTGGGCTGAGGGCGCCCAGCCTTCCAGGGTGGTGGCTCACGGACATGGAGCCGACATCCTGGGGCCAGCAGGCAGAGGCTGTGTGGCCTCTGTGACATCTTTGAGGCCGTGTGGGGCCACTTCTGCTAGGCTTCACTGGGTAGCAGGCACATACCTGCATCTGGGGCAGGGTGTGTGCTCTAGAATGCAGCGTGAAGGAGGTCTGCCAACCGGTGGAGGGAGGGTGGACTTCACAGTGTCATGGTTCCCAAGAGGCGGGAGCAGGCCACACCCACAGGGCTTCTTGGTGTGTGCGGGGTATCAGGAGGCAGAGCCTCTGTGGTGGTCTTCCTGGCAAGGAACAGGGCAGGGGAGCAGACTCATGCTCTGCCAGTTGGGTCTGCACTTCTGAGTGCGGGGCTGGCCTTGCCTGGCTGCTCCCTGCCCTGGTAACTTGGGGCAGGTGTGCAGGGCCCAGGAGGGAGCCATAGAGGAGGCAACTGTTTTGTAGCTGCAGAGAGGCAGCTCTCTAGGCATTGGCTAGCCCTGGGGCCCAGTCCCTTTAGGCCAGGAAGGCCCAGTGTCAGAGCACCAGAACAGAGAAGACCAGAGGCACATGAGCAGGATGGGAGCCCCAGTGCTGGGAGGCACTGTGGTCATCATTTCTGGAAAACACCATCTGCCCAGCTCTCGACCTCAAGGGCACTCGGTAACAGGCATCAGGCTCTCGGGCTGTGGCTCTGGTTCCAGGGGCCAGCCTGGGGCAGGACAACTGAGTTGCAGACGAGAGGAGGAGTAGGTGTGATGCTGCAGACCAAGGGCCACACACAGAATCCAGCAGCACCTTTAGCACTGTCAGCTGAGGTACAGGCTCGAGCACAGAGGGGGTCGCTTGGCCAACCCAGAAGGGGGTGGGGGCCACTGTTCAGGACCATCAACCGCTCCCAGTGCCAGGAAGGGCTTGGAGGCCGAGCATAGCTAGGGTTGCTCAGCCTGGCACTAAGAGCTGACCGAAGGGAAGGACAGCCTGGCTCCTCGCTCTCAGAAGCCCAATACGGATGCCTGGATAGCCATTGTCAAAAGACTTACTGCAGAGACACTTAGGTGTCATTGGTCTCTTCCTTGTGCGCTTTCCTAGTGTGAAGACGGGACGCACAGCACCTGCCTCGGAGCGTCACAGTCGAAGCAGGCAAGAGAACTCTGCTCAGCTGGTGCCTGGAAGGCCAAGGGTACCTGTCGTCTGTTCAGATTCTTCCAGAGGCGGGTGCACCACCAGCTCAGTTTTATCAAAGTCCTAAACTTGACTCTGTGCACCAGGAAGAACTGTCCATCTTCATGTGAATTTCAGCTTGTCGGTCAGCCTTAGGTCTCGAAGAGGGGAGTGACCTGGGGACAGCGTCCACTGCTGACGGGGTAGGGACAGCTGCCCCAGTGGGACTGGGTGTGCGGCCCACATCTACAGCTGTCCCTCTTCCTCTCTCCGTCCTTCCTAAACTCAGGACCACGAGGACCCTCCAGTTGTGCCTCATCTCTAAAAGTGCACAACAGGTAGGAAAAAAATCTTGCAGAGCACAAAGCAGAGAGAAAACCCACGTGGCCTCCTGCCTGTTCGTCTGTCAGCCTGGGGGTTCAGAGTCGACATTCAGAGAAGGGAGCACTCAGGAGGCTGCTCTCCCCGAGCACATGTTCTGTACTGGAGGTCTGGTGGCTGGTAAAGGACCCATAGAGACAGCAGAGGGTGAGGTGGGATCACTGGTAGGTGGAGTGGAAAGCAGAGCTTCTGAAACACAGGCAATCTGGAAATCCAGCTGCTGTCAAGGCCACGCACTACGAGAGACCACAGCTGAATGGGGCTCCTTTTAGTCCATCATGGTTATGCCTCACCTGCCCGGACCATACGCATCACTGCTGATCCTGAACGTCTGCTCCAAGGTGGGGTTTTCCTTCTCTCTTTGGTTGCCCAGGGCGATGGGCAGAGAGGTATTCTTCCAGAGGCATGAGAGGCAGAGGCATCCGTGTCCGCAGCTGATTAGGAAATAACATTCAGAACTGTGTTACGCTGATGGATAAGGGGAGCACAGACTGGTGGGCGGACGTGTGATAAGCAAATCAGGGAAGTGTCGGTGGCAGAGACTAGATGGTGGGCACAGGGGTACTTCCTGCGCGAGCCAACTTTAACGCATGTTTCAAAGTGTTTTAAATGTACATAATGAAATTTTGTGAAGCCAAAGGGTGCAGTGGCCACATCTCCCTGAAGAGGATGTCCCTGTCCTCTGTTCTCATGCTGGCCACAAATTCCTACCACTCGTAACTCAGCAAGCTGTGAGGATGCCACGTCATGGGGAGGCATGCCACGTGCTGATGTAGTTTTCATATGGTTTGTGCCCCCAAGCCTCATGCTGAGGCTTGCTCCTCAATGTTACAGCATCAAGAGGTGGTAGAACCTTTCAGAGGTTGGGGTGACTCGGTCATTGTGGGGACCACCCGCGGAAGGGACTCATGCCAGCCTCACCGGAGTGAATTACATCTCAAGGGAGTTAAAAAAAAAAAACTCTTTCTTTTTAACTTTCCCAGCCTCAGGTATTTGTTTTAGCAACACAGAATGCACAAAGATGCAGCCCTCTGCAGTACCAGGTTAAGGAAGGCCTATGCAGTCAGTCTGTAGTGCAGAGGATTCTGACGTCTGCATCCTGCAAGATGGTCAGCTAGGTGGATGGACAGGTGCTCACTTGCAGCGTCAGAGAGGCTGAGGGTCTTGCAGGTGCTTTAGCTTTGCAGATGTTCCATGACCTGTGCGGAGAGTAGGAAAAGGCCCGCGGATCCTCACCAGGAGGAAAGGTTGGGAGGTGGCCCGTGGCCCCCACCAGGAGGAAGGGTTGGGAGGTGGCCTGCGGCTCCTGTCTTGGTTCTGCTGCTTGTTGGCTGTGGCCTTGGGAAATGGTCCCTCCTGGACCTTCAACATCTTCTTTTCCATCAAAATCAGTAGAAACTAGCCAGTGGCTACACCAGCCAGGTGGGACTTGAAATAGGCAAACGGGGTGAAGGGCATGGCTGTGCCCTGGACACAGGACCTGGCCGGGGCTGCTCCCGCCTCACTGCCTTGCGTATCGCTGTTCTCCACTCACAGCTCAGACCTTACCGCACCTCGGTCCCTGTGGAGATGATGTCACTCACATCCCTGCCTCAAGTCAGACCACGCTGCAGCCTCTCAGGTCCAGCTGCTGATGCCCCGGGGAAGAGATGCTGTGGCCCAGCTGGGGTGGAGCGCCCCTGCTGTCAGTCAGCTGCAGTCGGGAGGGGGCTCCATGGTGTCTGAGCACAGTGGGGACAGCCCCCTGCTGCCACCACACAGCGAGGGAGGGAGGGAGGCTGGATCGATGTCCCTGTGGTGACGGTCAGTGCCTTTGCTCCCTCCAGCTGTACGATCTGTAAAGCAGGGCACTACCTACCTTATGGTGTTTGTGGGAGTGCCCGCCAGGGAGGCCACGCGTGGCACAGCCCAACGGGGTAGCAAGCACTCACCCTCAGAATGGGGAGGTGTGTAAGTGAGCACCCGGGTGCAAGCCTCTTGGGTGCAGAGTCCTGCAGTATCTGGCACGGAATAGCAGCCTCCTGCAGAACTTAGTGGCACCAAGCGACAGCAGTCATCAGTTTCTTTCAAGCACCTGTAGCGTGGTGGGACTGGTGGGGTGGCCCCTCTCAGCTCCCTGCAATGTTGGCCCAAGACGCCGGCCCTGGAGGATCCACCCCCGATGCCCCTCACCCCTGACGCTCCTCACCTCGGAAGCTGCTAGTGCCTGCTGGGCGGGAGCTCAGGGGGAGGCCGGTGGGCCACCTGCTCCCTGCACTCGGCCTCCCTGCTGAGCTCCGTGGCCGCTTGGGGGTAAGAGGCCCAGCTAAAGGCTGCAGGTTTCTTGCCTGCTTGTGCGTCAGGCCAATCACCAATGCCAGCTCATATTCAAAGGAAAGGGAATTTTGTCACATCTCTTACTGGGAGGAAATGACCAGCTGTCGTCTGCCACGCACAGCCCCTGAACCGGGTTGCAGCACTGGGCTGTCGTCTTTGGCGTTTGCCAGGTGAATGTGTTCAGAACTCTCCTATCTTCCAAACAGAAGTGTAACCATCAGCCCTTGGCCTCAAACACACGGGTAGTCCGGGAAGCGGAGCATAGCCGCTTCCAAAACCTTTGCTGCCCGCGCTGTGGCTGGTGGCCATTTGGACTGGAGTGCAGAGCCACGCTGCACTGAGCATGTCAGGAGGAACGGGAGCAGGTGTGCTCACGTGGAAGCCTGTGCTGCATGCTCCATGCTGACCCAGGAGGTCTGGAGCAGCTCTGGCAGCAGGGTTAAACAAAGCACCTTTCGGAAAAGGGATCACCTGCATTTGGTGCAAGATTCACCTGCACCAAGGCATGCGCAGTGAGGGGTCAGTCTTCTCTTACCCACCCGGCCCCAGCCAGGCCCTCCTCAGAAGCAACCGTATTCTGCTTTCCTTGCTTGGTATTTTGCAGAGATATTTTAGGCGTATCCATGCATGTGTTTAAATAAGACTGGATGCCAACTAGTTAAGAATGAGTCTGAAAACATGCATGTGATGTGTGTAATCCATGTGTGTTTGGTCTCCTTTATGAAAATAGACATGTTTCCACTGGTCAGACTCCTCCAAAGACAACCAACAGGACATGCACACAACCCAGCACAATCTGGCAGAGGCCCGGTGACTCGCTGCCCTCTGTGATGTCACACAGGAGCCAAGAACTACACGTGTGCTCGCTCCTCCAGGAGTGAGGTGGGCTGGCCCAGCCATCAGGGGACCCTGCCCTTCAGGTGAGCATCGAGAGCAGAGGCACCTGGGAAGGTGGATGTTCAACTCTTGGGCCACAGCTGGCCCTCCTCTAGCAGCCACCAGGGCAGCCTGGATCCCCAACAGGCTCTGATGGGGCTTGTCCCAGTTGAAAGTGGCTACGACACTTGTGCTGCTAAAAATAAATTTCTTGTCCACAATAAATTCCATTCAGCATCTGGAATTTGTTCAAAGTAACCTGGCTTGATGGTGTCAGCAGGCGGAAGTCAGAGGCTAAGCCTGCCCTGGTGGCCACAGAGCTGTTTCATGAACATATGAGGATTCATGGTGTTCTGTCTTTGAAATCTATTTTAAATTTTCTGTAGTAAGAATTTCAGTGTTCCTGGTGAAAGCGTGGAGATGACTAAATGTGCCCGATACCTTCATCCATTTCACAGACCCATTTCAGTAGCTGGCCCACATGAAACCGTTGAAAGCTACTTGACATGGCATGGTCACCCCTGAACTAGCAGAATGCCCTCGCTTCATTTTATCTAAAGACAGAATCCATCAAAAACTCGTGACAGCATCCAGATGCCTTGAATTGGCTGTAAACTATCTCAAGGTCTCAGAGCAATTTAATGCCCTATGCAAGTAAAATAAATTGTGTACAAATAATTCAATAAGCTCAGGGAAGTGGGGGAAAAACATTAAGCATGTCACAGATGGCACCTCCAGGCAGTTTATCAAAGCAAGTTTCATAATGTAATGAAATCCTCTTGGCGTCCCGCACAAAGGCCTTCCTGTTTGATCCCTTAATAACACCGCTTAGCGCTTTCTGGGGATCTGGCTTCTGGTGCCGGAGCTGTTTCCAAGCATTAGCTAATCAATCATCAAAGGTGCTTTTCACGCAGCCAGGCAGCCCTCGGAGTCCTTGCTTGGCCACTCCAGAAGTGGCCATGGAAGGGAGGGACTCTCCCAAGGTCAGTCACGGGCAAAGGTCCCAGCAGGGCTCCAGCTTAGCGGGTCCTAGTTTCCTCTGTGCTCCCAACAATGCTGATCCTGTGGCCTCTGCTCAGCCACCTGGCTGCAGAGAAGGAGTCCCAGGAAGTGGGCAGCTCCCCTCAGCGCTTAGCTGTATCTGGGACCACAGTGTGTTCACCAAAACACAGCTGCAAGGTCCCCTTGGCCCCCCTGCCCTGGCTCTGTGGATGGCCCCCTGCAGGAGGTGCAGCAGAGCCAGCCCTGCCTGTCCCCCCAGCCCAGTGTGGGCAGGCTGAGCCACACTCCCCACAGCATCCTGGGAAGAGAAAACAGGAACTGGTGGGGACCCCTGGCAGGTGTGGCCAACCCAGGAGTGCCCAGTGTCCACCACTGGGAGCCAGGGGGTGCCAAGCCCTCCCACGTGATGCGGAGAAGGGCACATCCCCAAATTCTCCCCAAGCCAGGATGATGAAAGCCTTCAGACGCACCAGCAAGGGCCATGAACTGGGCATTCTAACCAGCACTTCTGAAATGCACTTGAGGTCGTGCCAGCCTGGGAAGGTGCATGAACGGCCCGGGAAGAGGTAGCCTGGAGGCCGAGGCTGCAGCAGTGCCCACTCTACAGGGACTCGAGTGGGGAAGACCCTAGTGGGATGTTGGTGACCTCAGGGCAGAAGTGACAGGAGACGAAACATGAGGCTGTGGGATCCAAGAAGCTGCTCCTGTCAGCTGGACACAGATCAGAGAGTGCAGGACGCAAGGGAGGGGCTGTCACTGGGATGGTGACAGTGACAGCAGCTGGGTGAGCAGGAACCTGGCACCTGGGGAGCACCCGCACAAGGGTGCTCAATGTGGTACAGGTGGTCTCAGGGTGGGCCTCCTGGCCTCTGCCTCCAGCGCCCCTGGGGCTTGGGCCCCTGTGCTCCCACAGTTCACCTTGGCCCCTGCTGTCCCCACCACGGTGCTCTGCTGTTCCAAAGGATCGCCTGTGTCTGTGGAGAATCTCTCCGATGGTTTTTATTTTAGAACGGCGTCGATAGGGCTGGTTTTGTTTGGTATTGACTGTTGGACAGAACAACCGCACAGTTCATCCCAGAAGCAGCAATGAACACCAGAGGCGGGAGCCATGTGCACTCGCGGTGTTTGAAGGAGCCCATCTGGAGGAGGTGTCTGCACGCCACTCTTGGCCTCCTGGCTGTAAAGGAGGAAGCTTGTGACTGTCGCCAGTGCAGGTGCAGGATTGCGCAGTGGACTCTCTCCCTGCGCTGGTGGGGTGAGCCGGGAAGTGCACTGGGGAGGCTCTGGTGACGTCCACACTGAGCAGAGGGTGCCCAGAGGTGACCTGGGTGCCTGGGCAGTTTGACAGAGTCTGGAAGAACACTCGGTGTGGTTGTGCGTCCGCGGTGTGGGACTTTGAGGAAAACCTTTGAGTAACGACACATTTTTCTACATGATTTCTACACGTCTGTGTGTGTCACACTTTAATCAGAAGTCAAAAATAAAGGTGCTCAGATCTGAGTGGGCCTCCATCGTCCTGCTCGGCAACACAGGAACAGAGGACAGGGGCTCTGCAAGTGGCCCTTGCTCAGATGGACATCTAGTACCTACTGAAATTATATATTCTTCAAAAAAGCTATGACTAAATTTAGGAATTTCTATGACTATGCTGCTGTAGTGCTAGAGTCAAAAAACCATTTGTTTTGTTAATCTTCAATCGGGTGAATGAAATAAAGTGTACAACGTGATTATCAAGTTGTGGTTTATTTTGTGTGTTGTGTTTTTTAAAAATTTATTTTATTTCTTATTTACCAAGACTTAAAAATAATCTTTGGAATTTAAATGATCAGTGATCAGGTTAGGATAAAAGCAGAAAGCAATTTAAGGTAACCGGACCTCTGGGCTGGCCTGTACCTGGGAGAAGACATGGTAGAATCAAAGATGCTGCGTTTTTGGATTCAGCATAAAGCTGAGGAGGAAGCTTGAGGGACACTGGGCTGAGCTCTCAGCCAGTACCCAGGCTAAGCCCAACAAGGGTGGTTTAGGGGTCTCACCTGGGGTTCCCTTGTAGTGTAAGCCCAGGGCCACACACCACTCTGGGGAACTGCATGAAACATTCAGCCAGCCGCCCTGCTCCAGGATTGGAAACTGACACCCAGGAGCATTCAGGTAAAGCCCACACAGTTGCCCAGGACCAAATTCATGGTCCTGAGCATCAGGGTCCTGCAGGAACCTGTGTGGAGGAAAGCCGGACCTGCCTCAGCAGGCATTCTCCCTCCCCAACCCAGCGCCGAGCACAGTTTTTATTTCCACTGCTCTTTGATAAAGCAAAGTCTCCTCTGATTTCTTTGGATTCTTCTAGCTTCTGTGTCACACAAGCCTTTTACATTATTAATAAAAGTTTCGAATTCAGTTACTTTGCTCTTGAATATGAAAGGTTCTCTTTGGGGGACTTTGAAACATGCAAGATGCAAACTCTCCATTAAGGCACTTAGAGATGAGGTCTCCTGATCATCCTCCTTTGAACACCCAGAGGTTTTAAAAAGCAAGCCCGCCCACAGGATCCAGAGTTGTATTTGCACTAAAAGAGAACTCCAGAGAGAGCCCGAGAGCTCCTGTTTGAGCGCAGGGTAATTAGAAGTTCACTTTCTGCACACCGTTGCCAGGGGAGCCTCGTCTGGCTGCATGCCTGAAGTCACAGAGGCCAGTGGGGATACATCCAGGCAGCCAAAGATGATCTGGGGAGGTGTCTTTAAGAATGTGTGGCCTCAGAGCGGTGGGGGGAGCTGGGAGGAGGCTGGGGCAATGCCTCCAAACAGGCCCTTCACTTGGCTGTTTTGCCTGGAGGCAAATTGGGAAGGATCTCTAACTTCCATAAGGGCAAGTCTAGGGTTGCGGACGCCCCTGCTAAGAGCTCCCACACTGTGTTCTCTCTCTCTCTTTTTTTCTTTTTGGTACAGGAGATTGAGCTCAGGAACACTTGACCACTGAGCCACATCCCCAGCCCTATTTTGTGTTTTACGTAGAGACAGGGTCTCACTGAGTTGCTTAGCGCCTTGCCGTTGCTGAGGCTGGCTTTGAACTCATGATTCTCTTGTCTCAGCCTCCCTAAGTGCTGGGATGACAGGCTTGCGCCACCGCACCCGGCTCAGATGACTCTTTTTAACAAAGACCACGATAGACAGTAACTCTTACTTTGTCTCCTGCAGCGCCTGGCCGAGTCTTCCACATGTTGCCGGGAGACTTTTATTTTGACAGAGTCTTAAACAAGATAGCTTCTGTGGCCACCTGTCTGGTCAGTCTGCCCAGCTGCCACAGATTGGGTGCCACGCCAGAGGGTGAAATCCTCACCCCACAGGGGCCTTTGGGAGGTGACAAGGTCATGAGGGAGCAGTCCTTGTCAATGGGATCAGTGCCCTAAGAGAAGGGCCCCAGGGAGCCCCAGCTCCTCCTACTAGGTGGGGACACTGGTCTGCACCTCGGAGGCGCCCCTAGAACCCCCTGGCTCCACTCTCACCTCTGGTTTTAGCTCAGGACTGTGGGGAACTGTCTCTTTTGTGAGCACCCGGCTGCTTGTGGGGCCTTGTCAGGGTGTGTGGACCGAGGCCGCCCAGCCCAGGGGTGCCAGGGGGTGTTTGGACTGCCTTCCCCGGAGACCCGGCTCTGCCTTCTGCCCCCTGCCATGCGCTCCTCCAGCACTGGCCGGGGCCGAGCACTGCTGCACTTCTTGTTTCTCCACCTGGGGACCCACCTGGATGTAATGACCCCCACTTAGCAGGTGGGGGGTCATACTCAGGAGAGTCTGGGGACCTGCCTGAGGTGATGGAGCCAGGAGGGGGCACGTGGAGACCAAGGTGGCACCTGAGCCGGTTCCACCTTGGGCCTGACAAAGCCTTGCCTTCTTGAGTCAAGTGCCTTCAGGGAGGGCTTGGCCAACGCCAGGTGCAAAACCCATTTGGGTAATTTTATGGGGCGCCAACAGGGACAACCAGAGCCCAAACAGGCTGCACAAAGGGCACTGCCAGAGCTCTGGGCCAGTTAGGGCAAATTACAGACTTTTACTCCATCCGACAATCAGAGTCCTTGCAGGAGTCTCTAATTACCTTGTAAACCACGAACTACCCGAGCCCTGAGCAGTCGGTGGCGTGGAAGTTGTTTGTGCGGCTCATTCGCGCGGTCCTTACTGACCGTGGTGCTTCCTGAGGATTTGCTGAGGCAGGACTCAAATCAGCCGCAAAGGTGCACAGTTTTGCCGGCTGGGCCTCCCCCAGAACCACTGCCCGAGAATCCAGCCTTTCTCAAGCATCATGTCACCCATCTCACAACCCCCTGGGGGCAGGACAGGCCCCTGGAGACCAGCACCCAAGGCTCAGCTCAGTAGTACTGCATCATCAATTAGGCCAGTGTGGAGCTAAGAGTGGACCTCACTGGCCTGGCCGAGCTACAGGGCATGCTGGCAGAGCAGCCACAGCAATGGCCACTCTTTAGCAGCCCTCACGCAGAACCAGCCGAGCATGCCCTGGTATGGGATGAGCTGAGCTCGGTGCAGGGCTCTCTCTGGGGCACTCTGCGCAGTGTAGCAGGAATCCTGACTCACCTTCAGCCAGAGATTGCATGCTTCCAGGCTTCTGGCTGCAGATGGTGACCGGGGGGAACAGCATGGGCTGGGGGCTGCAGCTGGGAGTGCTGAGGACTTCTACAGCGGAAGGGCAAGCCCTGCAGCCCCCAGGGTGCCCTCCTATGAGCAGATGGGCCTGTGCAGCCTCTTAGAAGAACCGCAGCTGCAGGGGACTGTGGCGATGCTCCAGACTGTGGAGCTGCTGGAGATGCAGTCTTGTCACCTGCCAGGGGTTTGAGATTGGCACAGCCCTTTCCCGACTTCCTGAAAACACCACCTCGCGCTGGCTATCTCTGTGGCACTTCTAGTTCCATGTCTGGGCAGCTTCTGAGCTCCAGACCTGCACCTGGTCCAGGGCAGATTCTCCCAGAGCCGGCCAGTCATCCTGCAGGCCCACCCCAGGCCTGGGAGTGTTTCCTCACCCAGATGAGCCTGGAGACCCAGCAAGGAGTGCTCCAGAAGCCATGTCGCCAGGAGCCAAGGCTTTCTCCTTCTCAGTTCCTGCTGCTGACTGATGATCCAAGGTCCCTGTTTGTCCTGGTCCTGTGTTCAGATCAAAGGAGACAGTGGCACTCAGAGGCAGAAGGCACTCTTTTCCCACCATTGGCTGTGCTAGATTCACTCATGGCTCTGCTAATTAGACCCCCAGGGTTCCCAGGCCAGAGCTCCCAAGGACACCGCTGACCCTCCTAAGGCACCTGCTCCCTGCACCTATCTGGGGTGAGATGGCAAAGGCGCTGGCTTCACTGTCACATTCCAACAAGACACGTGGAGGATGAGATTTCCCCAGGGCATGACCTGTCCATCGCCCCTGGAATCTCAGCACCTAGAGCCTTCCTGGCACTCTCTCAGGGACTCACAGAACATTTGCTACCCAGTGAATGAAAGGGCTCCTTGTATATTTGGAAAAGAAAACTTGAGGATGCTCTTAACGTTCTGAGCAAGCAGGATGGCCTGCGCCTGGGCCCCTGGACCCCGAGACGGATGGGGGCAGGTGTTGCTGGGCAGGGCGGGAGTATTCATGAACCTCATTGGAAGCCTTGATGTCAGTCGGAACTTCAATGTCCTCGCTGTCCACAGGAACAGGTTGCCGTCCTTCACATTTTAGGTGATATTCCCACCCAAAGCAACAGTGCCGAAGTGTTTGGAAATGGTTCGCCTACCTGAGGGACCTCTGGAGTGTGGGAAGATTTTGGTATCTACTTAGTTATTTAGTTATTAGTATTGCTACAGTTATTCTTCTGTAAAATAGTAAGACACTCAGCTTAGCAGAATTCATATAGAGAATGCAGATGATTTGTGAATTCACCCCAGGGGACCACACTTGGGGATCACTTATGGATCGGAGGACCTGTTGGGGTGGTGGGGTGGGCCAGGGCTTTCTGGAGCCATAGGAGGCCGTGCAGCTGATGGTTCCCACTCCTCTGCTTGCAGTGAGAGCAGGTCATGGTGTGCCCCGGGTGCCGGGCATCTCCTCCACATTATTCCCTCTGCTCACACCCCTGGGGCCTTCTTGCTGTCATCATCCTCATGTGGTTTATGAAGAAACCGAGACTTGGAGGGTCAATGATTGATCAAGGCCCAGAGTTAGCAAGTGAGCCCCAGATTCAGCCCTGGGCAGGGCAGAGCCAGGGTCCTGCTGACCAGCCACTGAGGAGGGAGGGCTCATCCTCCTGTGGCTCTGCGGGAAAATTACCTGCATGCGCGAGTATGGTCAGGAGGCCAAACTGAGTTTTCCAAGAGAATGTGCCAGGGTTTGACTTTCGTATGTGAATTAACTGAGGGTACACTCTGGGTTTGCCTGGGAACTTGAGAGTCATGTCAGGAAGACCAGCCGCCGGCTTCTCTCTAGAAGAGAGGCTACCCTGTGGTTATGGTTTTTTGTTTGTTTGTTTCTCCCATGTAAGAATACAAGTTTTGCATTGAGTTTAGTGATCTGATCTAAGAGTCCTCTTTCAAAGACACGTATTAATCTGAGCTCCCCAAATGCTGCTGGACGCCTTTTCCATCTTCCCAGCCGCCTCAGTTAATGGGTTAATGGGTTGAGTGAACCCTGGGGAGTAATCCTTGGTGTGGGTGCATTGCACACACCGCAGGCTCGAGGGCTCGGCTTCTGAGCATGAGACTTGGGCAGGATCTGTGTCTCCACATCAGCCATGGTACACGGATACTTTAAAAACTGACATAATGCTTTAACTTCATACAAAGTATAAATAACATAAAAATGTATGCAACTGAAATTCTGAAGCAAAGAAGCCACAGCTGCATGTACACACTGGTAATGTCTCTCGGCACATAAGGAATAGGACGATATTCAGTTAGAATGCACATCTTTCTCCCCATATTTGACCTTCTGAGGTAAAAGCCCCCTCGGGGCATTGGCATAGATACATACTGAGGACTGTGTGCTCAGTCTTTGCAAGAGGGGGCACTACAGCTGTGTGGCCTGGCAACTCCGGTGCCATCCACAGCATCACCACAGAGGCGATTGGTCCCCAGCGGTGGCTAACTCTGGACAAAACTCCAGAGGAGACAGGCTGCTGGCTTCCCTCCTCTCACACTGGACTTACAGTGCTGGAAGATCATTGTGTACTGAAATTGTGCACATAGGCTTGGTATTCACTTGCAAATGGGGTTTGGTTGGGGGTCAGATGATTAGAAACAGGTCTTCTCTGATCATCTGAATTTACCTGAGAGAGAAGACTGTCAATCATGGCCTCACTCAACACTCTTGTGACTCTCCATGACACTTCCTTGGAGCGGAATGGCTTCCTGTAAGCCACTGGGCAAATGTGAGCTCCATCCTGTGGCCCTGCCTGATGAGGCTGCAGAGCTGACTGCAGTCACAGTTCTCATCAGGCGGAGATGGAAGCCTCTGTGGACCTCGGAGCTGGCCACGAGGCTCATGGGCACAGCTCTGCTCTCTGTCTGTGCCCTCGGCCCTGGGACTCCCTGCTCATGGGTGCCCCGCTCACATACCTGCGCTTGCTTTTCCTTCCTTGGTGGCTGGACGCCTATGTCCAAGGGGCCAGGTTAGCAGGACGGTGTACTCATGATTGACGCACTTTGTAAAGAAAACGTAAAGGGTTATTCCTCAATCAGGCGCGTGCCAACCCTACGCATTTCTCTTCCATTTATACCGAAGCTGTGGACCTCTTGAGCCACTCCCTTCTGCTGTCCTACCTTTTAAAGAAAAGTTTTACTGTGGCAAAGCGTGCCCTCTGGATCACTCCAGTCCACAGCTCAGAGGTGTCCAAATGCACCCCGGCGCCGCCCCACCTTCACCTCCGCCTCTCCGGAGCACGGCACCTTTCAGAACTGAAGCCGCCCTCTTCCCCCGCGGGGCTGTGTAACCCCGTTCTCCTCCTTGTCTCTGTGACTTGCACTGCAGCAGGTGCCTCATGTGGAATGGAACAGCATGGTCTCTTTGCGGCTCGCTCATTTCACTGAATGTAATATGGCCAAGGTCCATCCCTGTGGTGGCCCATGTCAGAATCTGCACCCTTGTTAAGGCTGAATAGTACCCGACTTCGCAAATGCGCCCCGTTCCGTGTGCCTGTGGATTCGTGTTGGTGGGTGCTTTGGTGCCTCCCCCGCCGCTGTGGACGTGGCCACCCAGATGCCCGCTCACATCTCCGCTCCCTTTCTCGTGGGTATAGCCGCAGCCCTGGAATCCCTGGGCCTCCTGGTCCTTCCTGTTTGCCTCCAGGTGACTGCAGCGCCCCCTCTGGTAAGGCGTGAGACCCTCCCCTCCAGGGAACAGCCTGAGGGGTGTGGGCGCTGGGCCCCCTGGGCTCAAGCCTGCTTCACTGCAGGGGACGTGGTTGAACAAGCCCTGGGCCACCACCGCCTCTCTGTCCTCAGCCAGGAAGTGGGACCTCGGCAGAGCTGGATCTAGCCTTGGCAGGGGCCGTGGCCGACGCGGTCTGCAAGACTACTGGGCGAGACGCCATCTGCCCTCGCCGGGCTGCCCACATTTTTAAGAGAAGCTGGGACTCTGGAATTTTACATGAAATTCCCTAATTTTAAAATGTTGGCAAATAGTTCAGATTAAAATAATTGTAGGCTACCGAGACGCCCAAGGCCAGAGCTGTGCCTGGCTCCCTGTGTGGCCTTCCAGGAACACAATGGAGCTCCAGAACCACAGCAGGATTCAAGAAGGCAGCGTCTGGAGGAGGAAGCACCAGCCCTGGTGCCCTCAGCACGGAGGCAGGAAGAGCCGGGCGTGGAGGGCCCAGAAGATGGGAAGGGGGCTTGCCTCAGGGAGCCCCTAGCTCTTCCAACAATGCAGCCTTTCACAACGAAGTGGCACCTCTAGACCTGCTCATCAGCGTGGTCCTGGACCCTGTCATATGTGACTCCAGGAGGCAGTTTCTGTCTCCACCCAGTGCTGGGTCAGCCACAGCCGCCTCCTGTCCACACGACCACCATCCAGCAGCGAAAGGGAGGAAACGGGCATTCCCAGAGGCTCTGATCCCCAAGGGGGGCCCTGAAGCTGCGGGTGGGAGAGCCCGTTTTCCATGCTACAAGCCCCCATTTGGAGGACAGGACCGCACTGGGCCTTCTCTCCAGGTGATGCTCTCGCAGCCCCGTGGCTGTCCATGGCAGCGTCAATGACAGTGCCTTCAATAGTTGGTGCCTTTGACATCAACAACCTCTTCCCTCAGGAGAGTCCCTTCTGGATTGCGGTCATGACACCCTGGACCCCGGGCCCCTGGCGAGCAGGGTTCTCCCCCATTCTGTCTCCTCTCTCACAGACAGAGAGCCAGGAGACAGCTGGGATGTCAAGGCACAAAGAACCACAGCAGGTGTTTTGAGTGGAACCGAACGCTCTGACAGATGGATGTTTCGTGTGTCTCTCAGTCCCCGCCCTGACACATCCCCAGTGGGATGGACATGGGAGGACAGAGCCAGCCCTTTCCCAAAAGGCTTGTGATGAGCAGTCCTGGTGGCTCTGGCACAGCCACCGTCTGGTGGGCCCTGCAGTGTGGCTCTCAGGTCCATCCAGGGTTGAGACCGATGTGAGCTCTGCACCTGTGACGTCAGCCTGGTGTGGCTGGGGGAGGTGACCCTCCCGAGGACACTTACCGCTTGGCCCTGCCTGGAACCCCCTCACCTGAGCTGCTCCCCACGAGAGGAGCGCCTGTTGCCTACCACACTGCACAGACATGGCCGCCGAGGGCCTGCCCGGCCAAGCAGCCAGCCTGTGAGGAGGAGCCCAGCCATGCCCATGTCCTGCCGCTGGCCCAGAGCTCTCCTGAGACAGGAGGCGGCCGCCTGCCTCCATGGAGCTGCCCCCATCCTGGGCACTCCTCCCAGCTCTGCGGGGACAGTGTCCTGCACGGCCAGGTGCCAGTCTCAAAGTCAGCTCTGCAGAAAGCTTGCCGCTACCTCCCTTGCCCCACCACCCTCACACAGAGCCTGGGCCTCTGCAGATGGACAGTGGGGTCCAGCCTGTGTCCTGAGTGGCGACAAGCAGCATTCCTGATCTCTACGAACTCGATGCCAGCAGCCTGGCCCCCAGATGTGACATCCCCTGGGACCCTGCATCACTGTCCTCCATTGCTGTCACAGCCTGTCAGTGCCCAGGGTCCTATCTGCTCCCCACCTGTTGTGAGGCCCGGAGGGTCAGCCTGGGGATCAGGCCCTGGTGCCTCTCTCCTCAGGAAGGAAGTGCAGCCACAGGACACGGCACGAGCCCCAGGGGAGCGGGTGGTCCTGCAGGTCCCCCGGGCACCATTGGAGAGCAGCACAGGACGGCGAGAGGCCCCAGGCTGAGGCTCCGAGCGCAGGAGGCCTGAGCGCAAGCCCCACTTCATCTCGTCCCGAGCTGGAGCCTTATTTCTTCCCATTTCTAAATCTGGGGTAGAGGTATGACTTTCAGGAAGGTGAGATATATAGTTATATACGAGGTGATTTTTATGAGGTGTGAAATCCAATGAGTTTGGAACTACATAAACGTCTTGTAACCCATGTCCCACCAGAGGAGGAAGGTTTTTCATCATTCCAGAAACTTCCATTTCTGTTTTCCATAGAGGAACCTCCACCCAGCAGCCAGCACCCCATCTGCTGTCCTGGAAGGTCATGGAGAGCCAGTGATGTGGTGAGCACTGCCTGGCCTGGCCTGGTCCTCTCAGGAGTGCTTCTGGGGTTCAGCCACGTGTGCAGTGAGCTGGCATTTACATGAGGGTGTCTGTTCCACAGCCAGAGTGGACAGTGTTGGGGGCTGGAGTCCAGGCCCTAGGGGCTGCTGCGGTCTCCTCCCACGGCCTCCTGGATCGCTGTGTCTGCGGACACTGGGGTGGGCTCCAGTTTGGGGACCCTGTGGCCCTGCTTCGAACACTCCTGTGCAAGTCTTGGTGTAGGTTTTCATTTCTCTTGGGGTCCACACGCAGGAAAGGAACCAAGGGCTTGTGTGGTCGGTTTTTATTTAACTTTTAAAGAACATACATGAAATTTAACTTTTTAAGAGTTGGCAAGCAATTTCTCAAAGTGGTTTCTGCGGGCTGCATGGTGTCGCTCCCCATATTCTTGTGTGGAAGCCCTCATTCCTGGCACCTTGGAGCATGAACATCAGGGGACAGGGTCTTTACAGAGGCAATCAGGGTGAAGCGACAGCTTTGTGCTTAGCCCTGACCCTACCTGACGTGTTCATATCCCATGAGGGTTAGGACGCGAGCACTCAGGTGCAGACTCAGGGATCCCCGGGGGCCTCCGGTGGAGAGGGCCGGTGGCCCCTGGGACCTGGACTCCAGCCTCCAGCACTGTCCACCAGCCCTGGGGTCCTCGCCACAGCAGCCCTGGCTGACCAGCCCTGTGGACTGTGCCTCACCCTCCTGGCCACGGCCCGTGGGAGCCTCAGGGCGCCCGGCGCTCCTCTCGGCCATTCTGCCGTCCACGGTGCCGCCTCACTGGGGCTCCTTTTCTTTCCTTTGGCTTGTAATGATATTTAGAAATGTGGAACGTGGTTCTGAGACATTCTCACCACCCCCAGAGGAGACTGGCCCCCACTAGCAGCCCCATTCCCAGCTGCCCAGCCCCTGGAACCCAGGCTGCTGCTGTGTAGACTTGTTTCTTCTGGAAGTCAGACCAGCGTGTGGTTGGCGTCTGGTCCTCTTGCAGCGCAGTGCTGTTGGCTGGTCCCTTTGGCTGCTGAGAGGAGAAGGTGCCTTTTAATTTGCAGTTCTCTGGTGACTAATGGTGCAGAGCAGCTGTGCAGCCTTGACCAGGCCCCTTCCCCTCTCTGAGCCTCAAAGTTCTTGTCACGTTTGCAGAGATACCATCCCACCCCACAGGAGAAGGTGCCCCTGGAGAGCCTGGCACTTGGTGGTGCCAGCCGGTGTGCGGAGGAGCACTCATTTCTCTTTGTTGCAGAGCCTGTTGGAAGCTCTGGGCTGTGTTGCAGGCTCCCTGTGCAGGCCTGGGCTGGGAGCAGCAGTTTTGGAAGCTGGGACCCGCAGCTCATGGGCCTGTGGAAACCAGGCTCCAGATGGGAAGGGGCACCTACCTGGGGCAGCCTCCTGGGCCTGGGTCTCTATCAGCTCAACTCCACGCACTGTTGCTCCCCTGGCTGTGATCAAATGCCACTGCCCAGATCAGGGGTGGAGCCCAGGGATGCGAGTGAGCTACGGGAAGTCGAAAGAGACGGTGCTAAATACAGCATCCAGGCTGCCCTCCCTGCTGCGGCAGCTGGCCTGCTGGTGGGGGAAGCAGGGACAACAGCCAGCACGGCTGTCTGGACACCAGGGCGTGCTTTTCATTCAAACGGCCGCCTTGTGCAGGGTCCCCAGCTCTGAAGCGGAAGCAGGGAGCACTTCCTTGCTGGACACTCTCCTGCTGTGGGCTCCAGAACAAGCCAGGGATGCACTCAGTGCTCTTGGGAATAAAGTGGGGGACTTGAACCACTGCCCCTCAGCCCCAAAAGCATTAGTTGGGGAATAGTCTACTTAAACTTGGTAAACCAGCAGGTGGCTTCCAAGGGGCCAGTGGCATTCTGAGCGCTGGTTACCTGGGTGGGTTCACCTGGGAGACCTCTTCACACTGTGCAGGCAGAGGCAGGAAGGCTCAGCAGTCAGGAAGTGCACGCGTACCCTGCTATCTCCTAAACGCCGTCCACGTGTGCAAACACGCAGGCCCTGCCTTGTCACCAGCTTATCTCCAGCCTCCAGATCTCCGGGCCTCTGGGCTTCTGCAGCTAAATGGTTCCATCCAGGAAGGGGCTGAGGATCACCCCCGGAAAGTTGTCGGGCTTCCTCGGCACCCTGATAGCTTCCTGCCAGTGAGCAGCCAGGACAGACATCAGGCAGTCGGAAGGACAAGCCGCCTCTCAGGGCTTTGATCTCATCTCCAGGAAAGCTCCAGTCTTTCCCCGGGGATCTCTGCGTCGGGACATGAAAGGCAAAGGCAGGAGAGTGTGCACAGAGCAGGAAGCACACAGTGAGCCCGGAGCTCCTGGCCCAGTGGCTGCGCGCCATCGCCCCCTGCAAGGTTTCCTGCCTGGTCCTCTCAGACGAGATGGGAACACCCGGGCTCTGACTGGCGTGGCTGCAAACGTCATGGTCCCTTCACAAGGAGGGAGGAAGTGGGGTTCTTTCCAGCCCTTAGCGATGGAATGACGGGAAGCTCAGGGCCCAGGGGCCGAGGGGGCCACAGACGTGGGCATTTGGGGACAAGCAGGGAGGAGAGGGAGTGCCTGAGGCCCCTGGGCAGCTCGCTGGGCTGTGGCCTCTTCTCCCCTCGTGCCCAAGCTTCACTCTTGGCTGGGGCAGTGGTTTGGATGTGCATCTGTTTCTCTGCAGGGCTGGAGATCTGCAGTGGGTCCCAGTCCCATCCAAGGTCACCCTCCTCTCACTGCTGAGCCAACAGTGTCCGAGCTGGGCACAGGTAGCCGGGGCTGCCCCAAGCACACCCAGACCCTCTGCAGAACCCCCTAGGCCTAAGCAGCTGTCCCCCATCCAACCTCCAAGTGGGTGACATCCCAGACTCGAGGTGCGGTGGCATGTGCTCCCAGCTTCCCCACATTCCCTTTAGCTCCTGGCAGGGGATGGGAGGGGCCTGAGTGCTCCTGGGACATTCCAGGGGACCAAGGCAGGGACTGTCCCTGTAGGAGAGGAGAGTCCCCTTTTGCTTCCTCTCCCACCTTGGCCCCTCTGTGAGCAGCTAGCCGACTGCTCGGAGGGCTGTGCGGCCTCGGGACAGCCTCTGCTCTCCCTGCCGCAGTGACCGGGCAGGCACCACCAGCGGTGCATCTGACAGTGGAGGACACCACGATTTGTGAAGAAACCTTGGGCCACACAGCTGGGAATTGAGGGGCCAGAACAGGGGCCCTCGATCTGGCTTAGAGTCATTGGAGGAAGAGGTACTGCTCCCATGGTGGGCACCACCTGCCTGTGCCCAGACTCAAGAGGACAGCAAGACGCAGGCAGGGCCTCAGCACGCCTGGCTTTCTGCAGAGTCATCCGGCGGCAGGTGCAGACCTCTCTGTACTGCCCACTGCAGAGTACAGGAGCAGGGCTTGCCAACAGTGACGCGCGCCCCCGGGGCCTTGCCCAGGTTCCCCGGGCTCCAGAGGCCAGGACCGCACTTGTCATTTCCCGTGGAGGTAGATGATCTCTTGCCTGAAGCATTCCGGTGGTCTGGGATGGATGCTTGCCATGCTTCTGGCCACCAAGCCCCTCATGGACGCTTGCATACTGTGTTTGAAAGATCTCTAGTCTATGTCTCCCCAAGACAGAGCCTCAGCCTTTGGAATTCCCAGTTCGCTTGTGGCTGGGTCAAGGTAAATGCCTCAGGACCCACCTGCCAGTGCACCCCCTCGAAGAGGGACAGGGTCCATTAGAAGCCTTGGGGACAGCACTGTGGTTCCAGGGGTTTCCAGTGGCCCCAGCTGGAGGACCCTGAATGTGGATGCTCTTTGCCATGCGGTGGTGTTGTTCTGGGAAGCTTGGTTTCAGGCGTGGCTTTCCAGCCTGTGGATATTCTGTGAGTTCCTGAGCTTCAGGTCAGTAACAGCTTCCTGCTCACCCACCAGCATCGGCCTCTGGTGCTGGAGCTGGAAACCTGTTGACGAGTGGCCGAGAAACCTGCAGCATGCCCACCGTCCCCCCAGCCACCCCTGGCTCTTCCTCCCCAGACCATGTGGTTCCCAGGTCTTCAGCCCTGCATCCTCCAGCTGTGTCTTCCCCACGGTGGCGGGAGCCAGCTCTGCAGACAGACCTTCCACCCTGGCTGTTCTCTCCTTGGGCCTCTCGCCTCCGAGCTTACCCTAAGGCAGTGTGTGCCCACCACCACCTCCTATCAAGGCCACCCTCGTGCTCTCTGGCCCTGCTGTTCAGGAAGCTGAAGTCCCAGCTGGGACGGGTACATGTCATTGGTTGATGGCACAGAGGTCATTTCTAGGGCATGGGAAACTCTTCAAATTTGGATCCACAATTCCTTAGGAGGCACTGATCCATCCCACACAGAGATGTTCCCCACAGACATGCTCATGCACCTCATACATGCCCACATGTGTTTACATGGACACACATGTAACTCATACATGCCCAGGCACCACATGCATGCCTACACATTATTTCCACACCAACACATGCATGTGTATACATACACACATATGCACATGCACACACGCACACACATACACACATGCAAACACATGCACACATGAACATATGAATACACACGTGCACACATATACACATGCACATATACATACACATGCCCACACATACACATGCACACACTTGCACACATATATGTATACACACATACACATGCACACATGCACACGTGAACACACATGCACACATGCAAACATGTATGCACAATACATATGTGTACAAGCATGCACACATGCACACAGACATGCAAGCATGCACACGGTTACGTGTACATATACATATCTACACATGCACACATACACACGCACACACACATGCACAAATATGCACACATATGCACATGCATACACAAATACACATGCACAAACACACACATGAACACATATACACATGCATACACAAACACACACACACATGCAAATGTGCACACACATGCACAATGCCACACACATACAGACATGCACACATACACACATGCAACATACTTATGCATACAAGCATGCACACATGCACACAGACATGCAAGCATGCACACAATTATGTGCACATATACATATCTACACATGTGCACATGCACACACACATGCACAAATACACACACATACACATGAATACACAAATACACATGCACACACATGCAAATGCACACACGTGCACGCACACACGCACACACGCACACACATGCACAATGCCACACACATACAGACATGTACATATACACACATGCAACATACACACGCACACAATCATGCACACGCACGCACAATACACATGCATGCACACATGTGCACATGCATGCACATGCATGCACACACACAATAGACACATGCACAAATACATGCATGCACACATGCACATGCACACATACACAATTATACACACACCTGTATACACACACACATGTGTGTGCACACATGCACAAGCAACCTACATATGCATACACATGCATGCACACACTCATGCACATATGTACACATACATATGTGCACACACATCCATGCATAAACACACATACACACAATGATGCACACATGCACATACACACATACATGCACACATAAACGTGCACACACATGCACACATAAATACATGCACACATGCACACATACACATGCGTACACACATGCACACACAATACACATGCACCATGCATACATATAAGCACGTGCATGCTATGTAAAATATATCTCACACAAGAGAAGACTGGTTATAATTTATGACCATATATTAAACATATGTGCATAATATATGATACATAATCAGTTTTCTCCTCTGTATAGAGAAAATAGAGAAGATACTTGTTTTACCAATCTCATGGGGTTGAAATTAGAAGCTTACACTCATTATGGAAATTCCATGCATGTATAAATAGCAACCCTATACAAGTACTGGTGAATATTTATGTGTGCCAAAGTCATCACACAAGTCTGACTTGCTGTCTGCTTTATGGACCAGATGCACAAGGCTCTGAGGTAGGCAGGGCTTTGCCAGGTGGAGGCTGGCTGCAGGGGCTTAAGGCCAGCCGGGTGCCCTCTGTCCATGTGGAGCCTGTCCTTGCTCTCCACAGGCCTCTGGCTGCATATGGAGACTAGGCGCAGGGCCAGGGCCTTTTCTAAGCTGGATTTTAAAACAAGATTTTTCTAAAGATAATTGTCATTTCATCAACCCTTTGAAGGTCCTGTTTTTCAAAAACGTAATATGAAAGGAAACCCACAATTCACAATTCACCTTTTGCTTCTGAATGACATTATTGGCCAAGTTTCACGTCACACTTCACAACTCCGGGTCCCCTGCCTTACCTTCCAGCAGCCCCTGCTGGGTCCTGCTGCGCAGGGGCACCATCCTGGGGCACTTGCTGTTCACTTCCAACACAGATGCCCCCTTCTGAGCACGGGGTGGATGGACAACTTGACGATGGTCACTCCTTGCCACAGTGCAGCCAGCCAGGAGCTGACCCAAGAAGAATTAGGAAACCTTGGGAAGGGTGGGAGGCCATGGCGCGCCTTTGTACTGCAGTTGCCACTGCCCTGCCCCGTCCCTGTGGCATCTGGGGGATTGTGTCTTTGGCAGGGAAGATGAATGCTCTGCACCCCCATGGAGGGTTGATTGGCACCAGAGTCAGAGACCAGTGATGTGTGCAAAATTTACTATTGCATTTGGGTTTGGAATGCCTGTGGGCCAGCCGCTCCTCTCTCCCATTTTCCCACACATTTCCAAACAGACTCTGTGCCTCTGTGTCGCCGTCAGCTCCCCAATGGAGCCAGGTTTCCAGAGTGATGTGTTTTGGGTAACCTCAAGGGCGAGGGAAAGGTGCGTGAGCCCTTTGGCCTCTGTTATCACCAGATTCAGCAAAATCAGGGCCCCGAGGGGGAGGGGAAAAGCAGAACGCTCAGCAGACAAGGGCCCTGCTCGCTGGGATTTTCTAGAATCTGGGACGAGCTGGGGAGGAGGAGAGCATGGGGAAGGGACAACCCAGGGGTCCTTGTACGTGCTGCTTTTGCGGTTGCCTGTCCACCTCACATGTGACCCGCCAGCACCAATCCTGGAGATGCCAGCTGTGCTAATCCCCAAGTTGTTCAAATTCTTCCTCATACATTGAGTGTCATGCAGCTGATGCAAGTGAGCCTAAAAGTTCACTTTCACTTTTCTCTGTGGATAGAGGGACACTTGTATCCAAGTTTCCAGGACACTGCTCACCCACATTTTGGTAATAGCTCCTATAGCTCAAGATAGATCAAGCCCAGACCACAGAATCAATAGCACAACTCTGAAGTTTATGTCTCCTTCATGCAATAGTGTGAGGCAGCAGGAAGTGGGGTACCTTGCTCCATGTGGCCACTCGGGGACACAGGCTAAGCAAGGCTTATCCAGGTTTAACACGATCACCTTGGACATCCGGCATTCCAGGCAGCAGAAAGGTGCACAGAGCGTGAGAAAGTTCAAAGGGGTATTTTAGGGGCAGGTCTGTTTGCTTTCTATTGGCTAGGGCTCAGGAACAGCTAATTTGCATCAAATTGCAAAGGAGGCCGGGAAATGCAGACCAGCTGTCTACTGGGCAGGAGGCGGGGAAGGATTTCAGAAAGCAATCTCCTCAGGAATTCCCCCACAGCGTCAGTTCAGTCCCTGTGAGTCTCCACGACAAGCTGCCCTGCCTCCTTGAACCAAGGCGTGGGCATGTGATTCCAACCCGGCCAAATCAACATCTTTTCCCATGACTTTTAAATTTGAGTGGCATTTGCCAGGACAGATTAAAATAACAGGGATCTAAGCAGATTATCCCCAGGGCAGTGGATGAGACCTCGGAGTGCTTGCTGCTACAGAGACCCCTGGGAGACACCTTTGTCCAAGTCTGGTTGCCAGCCTCCCACCCCTTAGGGGAGCTCTCCTACAGTCCAGTAGATGAGCTTCAGGTTTAATTAGACAAAGATGTTGCTAAGAGCCGCAAGCAAAGAATGCTCCCCTACACGAGGGCTGAACTCAGGGATCTGGCTTGACCCACTTGGAGATATGTCACACCAACAGAAAATGGGCCACAGCCACACCTCGGCACGTCACCCCAAGTTCCCTCCGGACCTTCTTTGTTGGCAGTCCTTGGGTGACTTGGGTAAGTGTTTGGAGGTTGCTGAGTTTTCCCAGGGTGGACAGAATCTTTGGCTTGGGACATGGATGGTGCAGGGATCAGGTATAACCCATGTCACTGAAGTGACTGTCTGGATGGTGACAGATGGCCCAGTCTACCCTCGATTCTGCGAAGAGTGAGCATGACAGAGATTCGATCATCTCAGAAAGCACTGATGCGAGATATTTTCACTTTGAAATAAAACCAGTAGGAAACAAATACGAGGTTCAATCAGGGCTTGAATTGGCAAGGAAAGCAATCAAGATCAAAACAAAATATACGGTGAGTTCTGAAGTGGAAAGACATTCCAGGATGAGCGCAGCTAGGCTGAGGTGCGCATGAGGTGGCCAGGACATCTGGAGGCTGCCAGTTGCTGGTGGTGTGAACCAGATGTGTCCTCAGACTGTTTGGCTTGAATCTTTGGAATTTTGAAAAAAAAATGTTGAATTTTAAAAACCAAGAAGTTTCAAGCAAACATTCTGACTTTCTGCCCACCACTGTGCCCAAGCAATTTGAGGTGCCACTGTGCCAATTGCTGCCTTAGAGTAAGTCCCAGCAGAGTCTGGGGACAGCACCCCCCTTCTGCAGACAGCGCCACCTACTTGCTCATTTGCATGATGGGGTCAGTGCAGGGGGGGGCTGTGAGTCTGGGAGAGGCAGGGTACCGTGAGCCCTGGACACCAACTGAACCTGCCTCACCTCCTCCTGGCCTTGAGGCTCACCTGGGTCTCCTGGGTCCCTGTCCACGAGTGCAGGGGAGCCCGTGGTAGTCCAGGTGGCTGGGAAGAGCACAGCTGGGCATAATTATTACCTGGAGCCAAATTGTTTTTAATGAGCTTCTTAACCCCCTCCCGACGCCTGCCTGCCTACCCACTCACCCACGGGGAAGGCTTGCCAGCCTCGGGCAGGCTGGTGTCCTGGGATGGGCTGGTGAGGGCCAGGGCTGGGCCTGCACACCACCAGGATAAGCATCGGGAGGGCGCCGAGTCCTTGTGCTGATCCAAGAAGGCGTGAGCACCAGCACAGGGATGAAAGGAAAGGCGAATTTAGGTTGGATGTGGGGATAGTTTTCCCAGGAGTGAAATGCATCAGCCTGTGAAGTCTGGTTCACAGCGGTGCGCACTGCCAGCCCGCCGAGGGCCACGCGGAGGCTCCCGGAGTCCTTTTGCCCCATTTCTCTAATTTCTTTAAATGAATTTTTGAAGCCAAATGTGTTTGTTCCCCAGATCTGTTGCAGCCACCTGCCCTGAGCTTGCTCCTGACTGAAGCCACCGAGGCCGTGGCTGTTTCTGATCATACTTCCTTGGTGCTTCAAGGCTGTCCCCTCCCCCCTGCCGGCCTTGGATCCTTCCTCTTGTTCTCCTGACTGTGGGGTCCTGACCACCAGCAGCCTTTGGGCCAGTCCCTTGACCAAGAGCCGCAGATGTTGGCTGCACTCCCACCCACGGAGCAGCAGGGCAGGAAGCCTGAGCTGAGTGCCCATGGTCCTGCTCCCATGGGACAGCCAGTGGTATGACATCCGGTGACATGTCCTCCCCAGCAGAAGCCACGTAGCTCGGGAGCAGAGTGTGCCTCAAGCACTGTTTCCCAGAGGGCCTTGGGGGGGTCATGTGACCCAGCCCTGACCAGTGAGATGGATGATTGGGTGGGGCTTCCAGCGCACTTCCCAGGGGTGCAGGCTGATGGAGTTGTGCATTTGACCTTGAACTTTGACTTCTGACACCTGGTGGCAATGTTCAGCCATCTCCCAACCTCCAGGACAAAGGCACAAGTGAGCACGGTGGCATGGGAGGAGCCACCCCACCTGCAGAAGCCAGTGCGGGGAGAGTGGCTCCCGGGGATCGGGTGCCCATAGCTACTGCTCGTCACTGGGCCTCTGCCTACTGTCTGGTCCTGGCTCCCCTGGGAGGACAGGCCTCCAGGAGGGCCTCCAGGCCCCGCTGCCTTCTGCTCCTGTCGGGCCAGGCGGGTATGGTGTGCCGCTGAGCCGCAAGGCCCTCCTGGTCTGGAGCCTCCAGCTGGAGGCCGGTCTCCGCTGTGCCTCCAACAAGGCACATGCTTTTAACCAGGCTGGGAGGTGCCCTGGCAGCTTGTGCTGCCACCTGTGGGGAGAAGTCACAAGCCCTGTGGTTCTAGGGCAGGAGATGACGGCTCCATGAGTGACAGGAGGGCCAGAGAGCTGCGGTCCTGCTGTCAGGGCTCCAGCGCCTCCGCGCCTGCCCCACCGCTCTCCCCACCCTCCACCTCGCCCCCTGGTGGCTGTAGCCGCAGGGTCGTGGGGCCTGGGCAGTGCACTCAGCTGACTCTTGTGCCCTCTGCCGACCCTCCTGTGTGAGAGAGAGTCAGGGTGGGGAATTCCTTGCTCCTGGAGCTGCTCTGCTTTGGCGCACAGGCTCTCACGTGTATCTTGGCTGTCCTCCGCCAGACGCAGCCCATACCTGGGTCTCTGCCATCCTCTCTGTTGACAAGTCTCTACCACATCTTTCTTTTCCCTCTTTACCTGCCGCAGGGACTATTTACTACAACTGGGAGCATGGTCAGAGTGCAGAGAGAGGCACTGAGCCTGGTATGGCTCTCCCACCTGTGTGACCTCATGGGAATAGCTCGGGCCCTGGTCTACTCAGGTGGAGACAGGGAATCATGATGAGAGCCAGCGGCTGAGCGTGGGCGTGCCCGGACACTGCCCTGCATACAACTGTGTTTGCAAGGGTGTGTGCCGTGGCTTCCATCACGGTCGCCCCACTGTCCTCTCCAGCTTGCTCCATACAGATGTAGCTTCCCCTTGAATAAGATTCGAGGGTCTGTTGAAAGTATCGTCCAGACTCATGTGTCCAGAGGCAGGACGAATGGTCCAGCGGGTTTAGAAAGCAAACCATGCACAGGAAACCTGGAGACGGCCCAAGCAGGCTGTAACAACAACCGCAGCCAAACGGGGCGGTGTGATCTCCCTGGTCCAAGGGGAAAAGCAAAGGGATGTGTCCAGGCCAGGGGCAGCTGTGGGGCCTCAGAGCGGGACTTCCAGTCTCCGAGGCTCTGGGGACTGCTCTCTGTCTCCAGCCAGGTCCCAGTGCCCCTCAGTGTGCACTAGCAGCTCTGGCCTCCTGGAGGTCTGCTCTCCACCGGACACGAGCCACAGCGAGCTTGTGTCACACACACAGGCACGTACGCACTAGAAGGAAAGGACCAGCTGTTTCCAGCAGGGATTTCTGGAAGGAGAACACGTCACCTTCAGAAGCAGGAACAAGGCACGGAAGGGCTTGCAAAGCACCTCCGCTCCCCGGGGCTGTGTGGGGTCTCAGGGTTCTCAGGAAGTCACCACATCCACTCCTGGGCTGACCGTCCACTGCAGCCCCTTTCCACAGTGACACAGTGTGACGCAGCGCTGCCTCCTCCACAGAGTGTGCCCAGGGACATGGCCTAACCCTCACCCGTCTCACTGTGTCGCGCTTGGTGGACGGAACAACAGTGCATGTCCTTCAGCGTTCCTGGAGCTGGGTGCTCACCCTGCGTGGCCCTGGCAGCAGTCACTGGCCCTGACGGTGCCCGTCCATGCTCAGGCTGCCCCCGCAGGTCCTCCCAGGACAGGTTCTCTGACGTAGGAGGCTTCTGCAGGTTGTGATGGGGTGGTTTGTTCCCGTGCTGCTAAGTTCAGAGCGGTGCATGATGACTTGCAAAAGAACTAGAAACTGCTTACGGCACAGAAGGGCGAGCCCACGATGCCGCCGTCTGCAGGAGCAGGTGTGCCCCAACGTGCATCCACACGGGTTTCCACAGCCCCTTCCCCACCCAAGTGGGAGGGAATGGCTTGGTGGCCCTCAGATGTCCCACAGCTCTTGGTCCCTCTGGCTAACATGGACTCCCACTCCCTGAAGCAATCCCTGGTGCTTGTCAGACACACCTGGAGGTCTTTCCTGCCACTCTTCAAGAGGTGGAAGGGGATTCGTCCCCCTGCAGTGTAGGGGCCTGGGTGACTTGCTGAAAGAAATAAAAGAGAGTGGACGGGGTGGTGTGTGACATCTGAGACGGGGCCATCAAGCTGGAGGACAGAGACCTTGCTCTCTGTCTTGGATCCCTCATTGGGAAGAAGCTAGGTGCCACATCATGAGGACACTCTGGCAGGTCCTTGGAGAAGGCCAGGTGGCAAGGTGCCTCCTGGCCATGGCCACATGAGCACGCCAACTTTAGACAGGTCCTCCATCCCTGCTGTGACCCAGCCTTGGCCAACCTCTCGAGAGATGCTGGTTCAGAACTGAGCTCCCACTCAGTCCTGACTCAGAAGAAAGCTATCACTCAGTTTGGGGTGCCCACTCGTAACAAGCAGCCTTGAACCATACGAGACGTCCAGTGTGTGGACACCACGATCGTGACTGCTTGGCCCCAGGACTGTGCCGCTGGTTGTGTTCGCACCACCGGCCGAGCGCCACCAGCACAGCTGCAGCCACACCCCAGCGCTCACACTCCGGTCCCCAGCCACCTCTGAAAGGAGCTTGGTGCCCCCGCCCCCCCGGCACCTTGCAGCCACCCCGGGGAAAGGCGGCGCTCGAGCGGTGAAGCTTCCGAGCTGCGACCTGTGTGGCGCGTGGTTTCCTCTGGTCCCTTGGGTTTCTGGGCCAGCTTCAGCCCCATTCCCCGCGGGTGTCTGGGACTGCGCCACAGCAGCTGCCTGGCGTGGAGGACAGTCTCTGATAGCCAGGACCACGCTGGGAGCAGGCCCTGGCTTCACAGGGTGACGGCAGCATCACCGCCTGCCCCTCGGGGTGGCAGGTGCCTCAGATCAGCTCCTGTTGGACGAGGAACAGTGGCATGAGGGACCTCAAGTGATGGGCACTGCGGGTCTGGTTTGGAACAGAGTCTCGGTTTGGCCCCCCTGTGGCCCCTGTGCCAGTGCTTCTGGGATTGTCACTTGTCACGTAGACCATGTTGTAATGATGCTGCACAGTGTGCTCACCTGAAGCTGGCATTGGTGGTGACACTGGACTTCAGCCGTGGGTGTGGCAGCCAGGTCCTTAGCCGGGTCCCTTGCTCCAAGGTCTGGTTCCAGCAGGGCCAGGTGACTACCAGGGCACGTCGCTGCCACACTCTGCCTCAGTTTCCACCTCTGCAGAACGCAGGTCCCCCCAGTGTCTCCTCCCAGGCTCTGGTGAGACTCGGGGCCCGTCCCCCGCTGCCTGGAGCGGGGAAGGGCTCCACACAGCACGCACCGTCGCCGTGGCCTCTGCACCACACTGATTTCTGGTGTTGGTAAGCACCACAGATCGCCTGTCCTTACGACTGGAAGCCATCAGTCACTTGGATCCTCATAATACAGCTTGAGCGGGTCACCTCTCGCTGTAGGAAGGCCCAAAGCCTTACTATTTTCTTTATACTCAAATTCAGTTCTTAAGAAATGATTATCTATGTCACAAAAAGGTGATCAAGATAAAACACCCACGGTCCTTGCGGTCAGCGAGGCTTCACTGTGCCTGAAGAATTCATCAGGAAGAGCCGCTGGCCTAGTGTCTCCTACGTAAGACAGAAACCAGCCAACTGCCCAGTGTCCCTCCACCCAGGCGCCAGCTCAGAGCCTCCCTGGCCCACTGCTCTGATGGTCCTGCCTGCCTGACACTGAGGACCTCTGGGGAAGGCCTTTCTCTGCTGCGTTCACGGGTACTCCAGGGGCCATCTCTCTCGTGGCCACGGCACTGTGGCTGGGCAGGGCCCTGCTAAGGGCTGCATTGTGCTCCCCGCAGAGGTGGGTCCTGAGCAGGCTCTGCCTTGCCCCTCAGAGGGCCCTGGAAGGTGCCTGGGGCTCAGGAGGCTCTCTGTGTGCTCAGTGTGGACAAGCAGGCCTCTAAGTTCTCACTGTGGTCCCCACCCACGTGCCTCCCACCTAATCCCTGGACCAGCCTCCCTCTGAGCACTTGCAGTGCTGTTCCTAACACCCCAGGAGAGCAGAGCCCCTCTCTCTTGGGCCCTCAGCTCTCTGCCGTGCCTGCTATGTCAGGCGCCTCCCTGAGTCCACGTGGGACCAGACGCCCGTGTTCATGTTTGCTGTGGATTCAAACGTGGCCACTTCCAGCTGTGTGACCCTGGGCAGGTTTCCTAACCCGTCTGTGCCTTTCCTAACTCCGTCTGCCTACTGAGGGCGGCCACAGCACTGCCTAAAGGAGAGCTGGGAGGACGCGGGATTGCGGGGAAGGCAGACAGTCGCCTGCGCAGCCTGGGCCTGGCCACCTGGGCCTGTGCTGTCCTTGGCGGTGGCTGAGGTAGGAGGGCTGTCAAGGCATTGCTGGCGCTCTGCCCTCTGCCTCGGCTCCTGGCTCCTACTCCAGCCTGACGGACCCCCTTCTAGAACTGGAGGAGCCGAGCTCCTCTCTCCCTGCGCCTTGGCCTCGGGGTTCCCTTCGACTCCCCGGTCCTTTCCCTCATCGTCTAGGGAGCGCTCTCATCTCACACGTGACATCCCCGGTCACCTGGCCTGTCCACCCACCCCTTCAGCAGGTACTTAAGTGAGCACCTGCCGTGTGCCAGCAGGGGTCAGCAGACCGCTGGTGGCTGAGTCCAGCTGGCCCCCTGTCTTCACAGAGCTCCCTGCTCAGGAGCGCGTCTACGTTGTTGAAGGGAAGAGAATATGAGTTCACAGCGCAGGAAACCTTAAAACGTTCGGATTTCAGCGTCCATGGAGGTTGTGGTGGCATGGCCTGGTTCCTCCGACTAGACACGCCGTGGCTGCGTTCACCACGCAAGAGCAGAGCAGAGCCCAGCGGAACGCGCCGTCTGCGAGGCCTGTGGTGAGCCCCGCGGAGGAGACTCATGGCCCTGACCCAGGCGCTGGGAACACACAAAGGAAACAAGAAACCTGAGCATCAGCAGAGGCTCTCTGGCCTCAGAGAAGTCAGGCCAGGCTGGGGACAGAGGGCAGGCCACGCAGACGCCAGCGAGGTGCAGCCTGCCTGGTAGCGACCAGCAGTGTGGGAAGGTGAGGTACAGGGCCGTTCCCGGCCACAGGAGGTGGCAACCCCACCCTCAGTGGTCAGCAGAGCCCTGCTGGGCCCCGAGGTGCCACAAAGGCAGACCTTGCAAGGACACTTCCCTGGAGATGGGAGAGAAGCACCTAGGCCTGCAGGGCAGCTGCTGGCCCTGAGGGGACAGGAGGCCTCCTGCTGGGACAGGACCAGCCAGGCCCCAGGGCAAGGGCAGAGAGAAGGGGCAGGGCAAGTCCTGAGCCATCGTAGGGGCCAAGCTGTGCTCTTAGGTCACTGAAGGCTTTGGAACAGCCATTTCCTAAGGTGCATGTCACATGGAATTAGCCATGGGCAAGCGAGCGACTCGGTGTGGGCACAGGCCCAAGGCTGCCCACCCACGCCTTTGTCCAGGGAAGCAGGAGCCTTGGGCAGCCGCACCCCGTGCCCTGCCCCCACACCCTGCACTTGTCCCAGGGACTTCCCCAGGGACGCTGCCTGTGGGTGGCCACAGGACAGCTGGCCTTCCATGCCTGGGTCTTCTCCCTCACAGTGGCCTTAGGTCAGTCCCCGGCAGCGCACGCCTGCACTGTCTGCGTCCTTAGGACTGACAGAACCCTCCAGGGTGGGCTGTCCTGTGCGCCGTCTGACAGTACTTGGGCCGTGTCCCCTGTTCTTGCTGGGCGTGTGCCTGAGCTTCGGAGCCTTTGGGGCAGAGAGGCCTCATCTCCTGAGGTGTGTTCTAGCCGAGGCCCCGTGGTGGCAGCTTCTGGGCTGAGCGAGTGGCTAGGTGGGGGCCGGAGCCTGGGGAAGACCCCAAAGCTGCACCAGGCAGGGCCCAGAGGGCCAGGGGGACAGCTGGAGCATCCTCCACGTGAGGAGGGCTGGGGAGCCCGTTGGCGATTCTGAGGTTGGGGTGGTGCTGCTAGAAGGACGCAGCTGTCAACTGCTCTGCATTGGGGACAGGCTGGGAGGAAGAGGTCCCCAGACAGCGAGTTTACTTGGGGACATAGGTGGCCTTGGGAGATATGTTGGGAGCCAGCAGAATGCAGATGGCACTGACCGTGAGTCCAGGGAGACAAACCTTCCTGGCCCGAGGCTGAGTCGGCTTCCCCGGGAGCATGGCAGGGCTGCCCCCAAGCGTCTCTTTGTGTGTGGACCCCATTAAAACTCACCTCTCAGTTGTGGCAGAGCAGGGTGGAGCCAGGGCCCTGCACGTGCAGGCCAGCGCTGGGCACTGAGCCCCATGTCCTTGCCCGAGGCTCTGACTTCAGTGTCTCCAAGGCCGGCTGGTGGCCCCTGCTTGGGCTCCCGTCGCAGCTGGATGATTCGTAGGCTGCTAGCCTTGGTCACGTGACCCACCTGTGACATGTTTAAATGCCACTGCTGCCTCGTGGGCTGTTAGGATCCCCAGGGGAGGCAGGGAGCAGGTGCAGCGTGACCTTGTGGAGCTGTGAAGTCAGACTCTGAACCCGGGCTGCTGTCCAAACACGGCACAGGACCACTGAGTCAGGCGGTGCTCAGGCGACCAGGACGGGGCAGGCAGCGCCCTGCGGGTGCCCAGGACAGGAGCTGGTTACTAGGTCCCGTGGGAGGCTGAGCTCGCTTGGGCTTCACGGCCCTGGAATCCCGGCTGAGGAGGGAGGAACAGGGGAGATCGGGGCAGATGGGGAGGGGTAGATTGGGCCCGAGGGACAGACGGGGCAGGACCCTGCAGTGGGCCTGTGGGCAGAGACTGGCTGCCCCCCTGTGCGGGTCCTTGCAGAAGTGAAGCCGCCTTATGGGTTTTGGAGACGCTGATGACCTTCTGTGGCTTCAGTGTCCAGTGCAGCAGTGTCCTCTGCATTTTGGACCACAGCAGGGAAAGGACATAGCTTGGGAGGAAGGATTGAGAGGTGAGGGCTGGAGCCACGGAGACTGGAAGAGAGCCACGCAGCCTCCAGGAGCGGCACAGGCCTGAGTTCCCATGGACGCCCTGGTCACCAAGCTTTGGGGCAGTAGGGCAGCACATCAGTCAGGGCCCAGCACAGGAGCAGAGGCCGCTCGGCTGCGTAGTGGAAAGGGGCAGAACCCAAGGATCCAGTGCTCACGACTCGCCAGCAGGCCTGGGCCCAGTACTGCAGAACCGGCCCCTCCGGGGAGTGGCCACTCTCCGCCATCAGGGCTGTGCACACAAAGGCGCACCCCAGGGGCCAGCAGGAGTCCTCGCCACTCACAGGCTGGCTCTGGGTTCATGGCCCCACGCAGAGCAGGTCGCGTCTTTCCAGGCTCCTCCCCGCGAGCTCTGTGGGCTTTGGTCCCCTCCAGCCTCTCCGAGCCTGCCTGCCTGTCGGGATGGAGATGCAGGCCACAGCAGCTGCCACACGGGAGAAGCAGGTCGCACTGCCCACGGTGCTGCCCGCCCTTGGTCAGCGGTGAGGCCCTTGCCTCTGTGGACGTCTGCACCTGCTCAGCGGGACTGGCTCACATCTGATCTGGTTTCACTCAGTGAACAAGCGTCAGGGCGGGTGCTGTTGGGGCCTGCGCTTGTGCGTGGGGTGAAGACAAGGATGTCTGACATGGCTGCTGTGGCCCATGGTATGGTGCCCTGTGGTTTCCATGATTTTATGTAGACGGGTGAATGCTAACACCCTGCTTTCTGCTCAGAAAGGTGCTTTGTGCAGTGTGCAACCTGCTCAGCTGTACTCAACGCCTTGAATGCAGAAGTTCTGATGGAACTTTTGCCCTTCAGGTCCTCAGGTTAAAGAGCAAGCAAATCTCCCTGGGGCAGGTAGTGGGGTGGCTACTTGGACAAGGGGACCCTCACCCTAGCCTCCATCGTGCAGTGGAGCCCAAGAGTTGAGGGGTGGGCATGCCATGCTTGGAAAAGGAAACAAAGGGCACACCTGTGGTAGCAACGCACAGCGTCCCGCGCGGCCGAGTCTCTGCTGTGGGACTCTAGCCGTCACTGTGGGCACCCAGTGCTGGGCTGTGAAGCTGGTGCTTTGTTCTGGCTGCAGTGGGGAGCCACAGCAGGTGCTTCAGGGGGTGGCCTGGTGCTGCAGCAAGACCTGGACAGACGTTCCTGAGGCTGCCCGGCCCACCAGGACCCCAGCGTCTCTTCTAGAAGGTGCTGAGGCCCAAAGAAATTTCAGTTCACAGTTTCCTGTATGGAGTAGTTGGGTCCAGGTGACCCCGGGCAGGTGACTCAGGGCAGGCGATGTGCAGGGTCTGACGGGCGCCGTTCTCCTCTAGCTCAGCTCCTGTGCCGCGTGGGACAGCTCCCCTGGCCCATGCTGCCCGGGGACGCTCTTGGGAGCAGGGCTCTGGGAGGCCCTGCTGCCCACCGGGCCCTGGCTTCACCAGCGGTGTCTGGAGCTGTGGGTCCCTGCCTGGCTCCCTCCTCCTGCTCCAGCAGGGGCCGGGGTTCCTGTCCCACAGGCCTGACCTGGAACACAGAAAGTAGCTGGGGCAGGTGTCCCCTGCCGAGGCATGGAGTGGAGGCTGGGGGTCAGGGGCTCCACACTGCACCGTGTTGGTGGGGATCTGTGCCCAGCTCAGGGGTCTGCGCAGTCCCCAGCCCGAGGAGCGCCCCTGGGTAGCAGCCTGCTGAAGAAGTAACCCAGGGTCTCTTTTCAAACCCAGATCTTGCTCCCTGGCTCCCCCTGCAGGCTACTGGGGAAGCTGCATGTCCATGTGGAGGTCATTTTGGAATCATTTCAACCCCACTACGGGGTGTGGCGGGGAAACTCCGGGTTCCAGGTGAGAATTAGACTCTGCAGGCCACTTGGGAGATCTCACCCAAACCAAATGGATAAAAAATAAACTCTGGGGATGTGGCTTGAGCACCAGGGTGTTTTAAAGTGACCATATGGGACTTTTGTCCAGCCAGGGACAAGGGACATGGTGGCTGTAGTGTCCCCTGATGGCCCCTACTGGAGCGTGGCTGGGCGTTGTGCGGCTGCCCAGGGTGGGTAGGCTCTGCCAACCTGCCGGCTCCCCAGGAGCTCACCTTGAATGTTGGTAGCTGTGCCAAATTGCCCGAAAGTGGCCCTACTAATCGTCTCTCCCACCTGGGAGTGTCCTGCTTCCCCCGAACTTGATGCTATCACGCTTTAATGCTGCTGCCAATCTGATGAACACAGAGAATTTTTCTTAAATGGCACCAGTTTAAAGAGTGGCATAGACGTCACGTACCAGTTTGGCGAGATCTCGGAGATGAACCGTGAGGTGAAGCTGCGGGACGCATCAGGACAGGCTGGGTGCTGGAGGGCCAGCCGCCAGGGCCACATCCAG
>PVHX01009549.1:57681-75808 GCA_004024805.1 Geosciurus inauris
GTGTGTGAAGCAGAGCGGGGGGGGGGGGGGACATTGGGGGATCTAAAGGAAGCCCATCCGGGAATTCTTTTTTTTTTTTTTTGGTACCAGGGATTGAACTCGGGGGCCCTCGACCACTGAGCCACACCCCCAGCCCTATTTTGTGTTTTATGTAGAGACAGGGCCTCACTGAGTTGCTTAGCGCCTCGCCATTGCTGAGGCTGGCTGTGTACTCATGATCCTCCTGTCTCGGCCTCCCTCAGTGCTGGGATCACAGGCGTGGCCACTGTGCTGGCTCATCCAGGAATTCTCTGCACCATTCTTGCAACTTTCCTGAAAATCTGAAAGCATTCAGAATAAAACAAACATACAAATAACAAAACATCTTTGGTTTTCTAAGCGAGGAGTGAACCAGGGCTGCGGCCCATTGCCTGTGGTCAGCCTGGACCCTGCCTCGGGGTCTTCCAGCCCTGGAAGAGCATTCCTGCAGGGCCCGTGGCAGAGAGAGTGGACAGGGGCAGGGCTGGCGTCGTGGGCGCCTACCCAGGGCAGATGGGCACATCGGCACCGTTTTCCCTCCACCAGCAGGAGACCAGGACAGAGAGAAACTCGCTTTCCAAGACTGTCCTGCTCAGGCCAGAAGGCCTCCTGGGAGTGAAGTTCAAAGCGACTCGGGCAGATCTGCTTGGGGCCGCTATTTGGCATGGGGATTTGAGCGGATTACCCCAGCCCTGCTGCAGGGGGGTACCAGGGCCTCAGGTGCAAGAAGCCTTTGATAAACACAAGCTCTTTAGGGCCCAAACAAACTGAGGACAAGCCAGCTGGGCTTCCCGGGAGGCGGCCTTGCTGTTGACCCTTTCTTTCCAGTCTTAGGAAAACAAATACTTGATATTCCAAAGGCTGAGTAAACTCATTAAAAGGATCTTGGACTTCCTGCCTCTGCTCTGGGATTGGAAGCTTCTGGCCAGCTCTGGGGGCAGGAGGCCAGGGGAGGCCAGGGCCTCCACAACAGGGCCTGCTCTCTGGCTCCCGGCCCCTTTCTTTGTCCCTGGGTCTGGCCCCGGGCCGCTGTCCTCTCCTGCCCCCTGGCCTGCCCACTCCTCCT
Organism: Geosciurus inauris; assembly: GCA_004024805.1. Taxonomy (NCBI): domain Eukaryota; kingdom Metazoa; phylum Chordata; class Mammalia; order Rodentia; family Sciuridae; genus Geosciurus; species Geosciurus inauris. The sequence continues at coordinate 58,766 of PVHX01009549.1, forward strand.
TCCAGGCCATCTGACACTGACCTGAGTGCGCCAGTCCCTCTCTTTCCTGCCTCTGGCCACAGAGGGGCAAGGAGCCGCCCTGCAGTCGGCGGCAGCGTCCTGGCGGTGTGGCCTGCCTTGCCAAGCACACGGCCAGTCTCCTTCTCCCAAAGATGCGGCTTCCTGCGCCTCTGGTCCACAGACCTGGTGGGTAAACAACAGCGACGGTGGCCTCGCTTGGCCTTCCTCTGCACAAACACAAACGTCCCCAGTGTTGCCTTTTGTCACCTCAGGACAGGCCACCCGAGGCTGGGGCCGCCCTGATAGCCACCTCTCCAAAGACCCTGTGTCCAAACGCTCTCACGCTCTGAGGTGCCAGGGCTCCAGCTCTGAAGTTGGGACACAGCTCAGCCTGCAGAGGCCCCTCGCAGGCCTGTTTCCGGGCTTGGTGGCCTTGTGCAGAGGGTCCTTCAGCCCCACCTCCTGGGAGGAGGACCCGTCGTTCCTGGGCAGCACCTGTGTGGTGAGGGGTGGACCCGAGGGAGCGGGGGAGGCTTGAAGAAGAGGGGACCTTTGCGGGCAGGGACCACCAGGAACACAGACAGACCAGGGCTCAGGCGTCCTGCCTGCCCAGCCCCGGGCCGTGGGGGGAGCGGGAGTGCTGGTGCCAGGTCTCTGGGTGGCACCCCATCTCCCACAGCACCCTTCCCAGGCCTCACGTACTCAGTGCGAACGCCGCCCCCTGGTGGCTGCATGGGGACACTTCGGTGCGCCTGGGGCTGCTGGGAGAATCCTGTGCCCTGTGCTGGACGCTTTCCAGGGGGACTGGCACAGCTTCTTGGAAAGGCCCGGACCCACATCTCTCTGCAGTTTGTGGTGTTTGGGTTTCAGTGTCCACAGCGAGTGTGCGGGCCTGTCTCCAGGGCAATAGCATCTACCCGGCACTGACCACGTGGCCTGAGTCGGGGGAGCACAGGGCCTGAGGGCGCAGCTCCGGGGCCTGTGCCAGTGCATCTGGAGGGGCAGGCTCTCGGGACAAGTGCACCCCAGTGGCCATCCCTCTCCAGACAGCCCTGCAGTCACTGGTGGCCCTCAGTGAGCAAGCCGAGGCTCCGCGACTGGGCAGGGAGGTCAGGAGGAGGTCCTCACAGCTGGTGCCCAGGCTCTGGGCTGGGCAGGCTCTGGCTCCCTCCCAGGCTCACCGCAGGCACTCCTCTTCTGCCCGGGTTCCGGACATTGCCGTCCTCTGCTCGCCCTGGCAGTTGACAGAATGGAGGAAACGAGAGCCTGGAGGTCTTGTCTCACAGTTTTGCTGGAAAATGTTTAATACCTGGTTCTCTGGGGGAACCCTGTGTGTGACATATATAGACAGATTCACACGTCACACACGCACACACAGACCTGCCTATGCAGGGAGCCAGTTTGCCGGTCCAAAGCTGTGCAGTACAGAGTGACCAATAGACCATCCTGTTTATTGCAGACTCCGCTCGAGGTGGTCAGGTGTCATGGAACGTTCCTGGTGGCTTTGCTAAGCTCCTGCATGCTTGGCCAGCCCCAAGGGCTTGCGGGCGGGTGTTACCTGGGATGGTGCCCTCTGCTGTCCCTCTCGGGTTCCTCCGCAAGGCCAGCCTCAGCCGGGCAGGGTGCTGGAAGCCCAGAGCAGCGACCTGCCAGGCACCCCACCTGGGGCAGGAAGGGAGGCTGCGCGCTTTACAAGCTGCCCCGGGCCCCACCCTGCGGGAAGCTGGGGACCTCACGCTGGCCCAGCACCCAACCCTGCCCCTACTGCCTCATCTTCCTCCACTGCCCAGTGACCCTCCCAGGAAGGCGCTGTCACTCCTCCCGGGCTCTTAATGAGTCGACACTGGGGGCTGATTTGGAGGTCCCTTTGGCTCAAAGGTGCAGGTGAGGAGGCCGTTAGTTCCCCAAAGTTGCAGGTTCACCAGAGGTACTTTCAGAGGCCCTTCTGTGGGTGGACAGGCTCAACCCTGGGCAGTAGGCAGCTCATCCACAGCTGCTGGCCATTTTCCTGGGGGAGCTGACCCTCCTTTCTGGGGACGATCCAGCTCTCCACTGCTGGCAGCCACCTGGCTTAAGGGCCAGCCATCCAGTCCCTGCACCTGTTCCCCAGGCCACAGTCCCCAGTGTCACCCCTCTCTCCTTCGGTTCCTTGAGTTTGCCAAACTCCTTCCAACCACAGGACCTTTGCTGTGTCTCATCTTCCCCATCTTCACAGGCAGCTTCCTCTGGATTTCCTCTCCCTGGAGTTAGTTCTTTTTCTGCTCTGGGCCACAATGGGCGCCAGGTGGGCCACTGTGCCCTTCCAGCACCCAGTGCTGGTTGTGGAGAACCCCTGGGTGTCAGAACTCCTGGTCCCTCTGCCTGGCTCTGACACTTGCTGGGGACCTGCTGCCTGTCTCTGCGGGGCCCCGTGTGCCATGCTCAGAGCACTCCTATGGCGGGGGTGAGCTGCCTCTGCATCTCCACATTGGCCACTGTCAGAGCGTCCCCCACCCCAGCAGCCTGTGCCCCGAGGCCTCTGCTTCCCCCACTCCACCACAGCCCCAGGCTCCCGAGCCCCTCCCTGGGCTCAGTAGGGTCCCGGGCAGGGAGCATCTTGCTGTCCGCCTGTCCTGCTCACCACCCGAGCCTGTGGGGCCGTCAAATGGCACCTTCCCAGCAGGCCGTCCTTACCCTGGGCCTTATCGAGCCAGTTCCCAGATGGAGGCCTGAGATACCGCCCACCCTGAAGGCCTGTGTGTCCCAGGGACGCTCATGATGCAACTATTGTTGCTAAGGGCTCCTCAGCACCGGATGAAAGGCCTGCACCAGGCCCAGCCTGTTATCCGCTCGCTGCCCCCGAGGAGAGGGCCCTCCTGGTTCCTCATGCTGCCCGCTGCTCGGGCAGGTGTGGTGATGCCTGGGAGGCCGGCCCCGCCCTGCAGATCCCTGCAGGTCCTGTCTAGCAGGTGCCCTTGCCTCATCTCAGCCAAGTTCTCTCCAGCAGGATGGACGGGTCCAAGGAACTGGATGCAGGGCCCCCGCCAGTCCACAAGCAGCCCCAAGGCCTCCCTGCAGGAGCTGGGCCGTCCACCCCGTGGCCTGCGCCCCACAGTGACCCAGCACCCAGGCTCTCAGGGCCCCACTCTGCTCCACACCAGGGCTGTCTTTGCTTGGGTACCTCTTGCAATCTGAGCTCCCTGGGCTTGAAGGAAGCTCAGTGCTGTGCTGTGGGTTATTCTAATACCAACTTCCCTCCCGTGTATTTTGGATAGAAATTGGTTATAATCCTGTCCAAAAAGAGATGGTTGAGGAGCTCCTTAAGTGGGCAGGACGATGGGACAGCCAGGCGTGACGCTCTCAGGGTTCCACAATCTCAGGCAGAAGAGGAATGACAAGGAACGGGAACATGCAGGAGACTGGCCAGGGGTGGGGCACTGGGAGGAACAGGCACCAGAGTGACCACTGACCAGTGGGGTCCTGATGAGCCCTGCTGAGAGCTGGCCTCCCTTTCAGGGGAACCCTCACTTCTATTTATTGCCCTCTTGACTTGGAGAGGTGCATCAGTTAGCTTGTTACTATCATAAGATGCCTGAATTAATCAACTTAGAAAGAAAAAAGTTTATTTTCCTTCAAAATTCTGGAAATTCTATTCCTGATTGCTTGACCCTGTAGCTTTGGGTCTGTGGGGAGCAAGCACTACAGGGTGGGGAGCAGGTGCTAGAACAACCCCTCCCCTCATGACCAGGAAGCAAAAGAGAGAGGAGAGACAAGGGTCCCCACAGTCCTTCTCTAGGGCACACGCCCAATGACCTAAAGACTCCCTCCAGGCCCCGCCTCTTAAAGGCTCCACCACCTCCCAACAGCGCCACCCTGAGGACCAAGTCTTCAGCACATGGGCCTCTGCTGGACCTTTAAGAAGTCAACTCCAAGTATCCTCCAGACACAAAGCAGCACGTCCACACTTTGGAAGCACCAGGAACGTGTCTTTACTGTGTCTTCAGTAAAGGAGACCCATCTGAGAATCCTGGAAGACGCCATGGGCACGTGGCTTGTTGAGCAGAGGATCATTAGCACAAGCCATGCTGGTGTGGGACAGGATGGATACCTGTCACGTGCTGGGTAAGGCTCCCTGCAGGGCCAGGGAAGAGATCCTCCCAGAGGCGCCCGAGTGCAGGGCGGAGCCACCTCACCTGTCACAAGTGACCTACCGTGAAGAAGGCTGCGATGCCTGCTGCAGAGACACATGACGGGCGCTTGGCCTCAGGTACGCGGAGGGACTGCGGGGTTGGTGGTCCTCCCAGTTTTTTTTCAAAATGCACTTGGGAGGGATAAAACAGGCAAAAACTGTCATTTCCAACAAGTGCTTCTCGGAAGCATTTTCTCCATTCCTGTAAAAAGGCAATTTCGTAAAGGAAGATTTTGGGGACCTGCGACGTGCATATAATTAATAAATAAACACACACCGAGGCAGGAGGGCTCCAAGGAGGAACAGCCAGAGGGAACAGATGCTGCAGGCTCAAGACCAGGTGCTGGTCTGAGGCCAGGAGGCTGGGGCACACATCTGGGTCACCTCAGGATGTGCCCAAGCCGAGGACACAGGATGGCTGGTGCTGCCTCTCCTTCTGAGGGCAGGTGTGGACCTGGGGGACCTCTCAGGTCCTGGCATGGTGCTGCCCCTCTGCGGCCAGCAACCTGACTCCACCTCTCAGCCACGGTGGTGACGCAGGCCCCAGGCCTGCCCACTTCAAACCTGGCCACCAGGAGGGAAGTGACTAGTCCAGGAGTTGATATGACTTGGGTTGCCAGGCTAAGGAGAGTCTCTCCTCTGAGATTTAAAGCCACTTTTCCACTGGAGTTACAGCAGATACGATGACGCTTGGATACGTGGGGTGAGGATGGATGGTGGGGATGGGGAGGGTATCTCACTTCCAGGTAGGGTGGAACTGCCTGGGAAAAAAGCCAGCAAATGAAAGCTTGAGTGCATCTGGTGACTATCAGAGCGCCTTGATCCTGCCGCACCTGAGGCTTTCATTTACGTGGTCCTCAATCTTCCTTTTTTCTTGAGCCAGTGTATGTGGATTCTCTCTCTGGCCACTGAACTGTCCTTGGCTAACGGGGAAAAGTAAGTTCCTGGCTTGTGAGCCCTGAAAAGGAAGAGGGTGTCCACCCACAGCAGGCACATGCTGTTGAGAGCAGGCTCGAAAGTTGAAGCCCATCTGACCTCCTTCTGGAGATGAGTTCCTTGATCAGAGAATACCTCAGTCTGTGCATCTGACTTCAGCAGGAGAGAGAAAGCGTCTGGGATGAGCCAGGGACGCTCACTGGAGATGCGGACTCAGCTGCAGGGACACCACCATGCACCAGCTCCTGCTGCCTTTGAGCATTCCATCAAGGACACCTGGTGGACCAAGAACTCCTGATGATTTGGGGGTGTTTCTGTTCTGACCTGATACTCCAGCCGGTCTGGAGCTGCTGAATCGTGTGCATTGTCTCCAGATAGCTGTCTTGCCGGGACCTCTCTGTCAGACCTGCGTGCTCCATGTCCTTGATGAGCTGTGGCTCAGGACAGAGCTCCAGTGCCGAGCGGCCCCGCGACTCCTGGAGCGGCAGGGGCTGCCGAGGCCACCCAGGGTGCTCCTGGGCCACATGGGCCCGACAACATGTGGGCCCGAAGCCTTTGCCAGGGGATCCCGGGGCCAACAGAAACATTGTGGGGAACAAAAATGAGTCCCAGCCGGGCGCGGTGGCTCATACCTGTGATTCCAGCACTTTGGGAGGCTGAGGCGGGAGAATCACGAGTCTAAAGCCAGCCTTGGCAACGGCGAGGTGCCAAGCAACTCAGGGAGACACAAAACAGGGCTGGGGACAAGTCCCTTCACTGTATGTGAGTTTAAGGTCATTTTGAAATGCATGAGTAGGGAGACGCTTCTGCAAATTGAAGCTATTGTGCTCTGTGACTTAGCAGGAAGTCTTTGCGCTATGATCTGTTAGTTAATCTATTAACCAAGAAAAGATCATAAAGTGCATAACTGAAACAAGAAAGCATGCTGATTTCAGAATCCTGATAGAGCCAGAGTCTGTCAAGGTCTGATCTAAAAGGCCAGCAAACTCGTCCAGTATCTGCCTGCCACCCTCTGTGAGGCCCCATCTGTCTATCTGGTGTAGTAGTCACCAACCTGTTCTCAGGGACAAACCCAGGCGGTGTACGGTTTTGCGAAGCCTTTGTTAGGGGCCCTGGCCTTTGCAGGGAAGAGTGCCTCATGGGCAGCCGTGCCTGCACAGCTTCTGCCTGGCCGAGGGCTAGATCCGCCAGGTGACAGCCCGCGGGGCAGGGGCACAGGCTGGTGCAAGAACGGGTCCGTGGAAAAGCACTTGCACCTTCCGTGAGCAGGAGGGTTTTCCGTGGCGATCACCCCGTGCAGCATGATCTTGTATACAAGGATCCCACGTTCAGAGACCTGGGGAGCCCCTCACCACAGGGACAAGATTCAACATGGGCGCAAAACAGATTCATGACGCAAATGCCAAATTCAAAAAAGATGCTGCCGCCGCACAGAGCAGCACCAGGGCCCACGGGGGAGGGGAGGCGTCCGGAACCCCACTGTTCTGTCACCTCACTGTCACGGGGGAGAACGGCCGTGCCTTTGCCCCACCAAGTGACGGGCTGAATGGCTTTCAATGAATCTGAGTGAAGTAAAATGATAATGGACCCTGTAAAAATTTGGCATCATCAAAATAAACACTAAAGATATAAATTTTCATAACCTGCGCTTCACCTTTTCAAAATCTTTAGCTGCCTTAATGTTCCAGAAACCAAAATAGCCATTAAAAACCACACACACACACAAAATCATGTGTGTAGGACACATGGATTTCCGTTTGCCTCAGGCAAAATCTCAGCATTGAGATCAAGGTCCCAAGTCCATGCTGCACGGACGGATTAAAACAGTCCTCCCGGAGGTGATGGTTCTTGGTCTCAGATCATTTTTGATGACAAAACCTGACTGTTATGCAAATACTCACCAACCTTCCTCCTATGCCTTAGAAGGTACCCTTCAAGCGGCTGTGCCAGCCCCTTGATTCTCTTTAGCGATCCGAACCTGGTGGCCAGCAGCTGGAACCTGCACTTGACTGAGGCCACGCCAAGCGACTGCCGCAGTTGGTCCAAGGACTTGCTACGCGCTACGATTCCGAGAACGGCCACCAGAGGGCAGCACCAGCCCGCGTGCGGCGGCCTTGGTGCGGGTCCTCTGGGGGCTGGACGCGCTTCCCTGGCGGGACAGCCCTGGTTTTCAGGCCGGAGGTGGAGGAGCAGGGTGAGCCCCGTCCTTTCCCCGCCGTCAGCTGGAGTCGTTTCACTGGCTGCTGGAGCAGTTACTCTGTTGCTTGCGGGCCGCGCTTTGTGCAGGCGGTAAAGTTAAACCCAGGACGCGAGGGGGCTCTGGGTCCGCAGCCTGTTCATCTCGTGAAGAAAACACTCCTGCATGGCCGCGCCCTTGCCGCGGGGCCCACGCTGCCGACGCCACTCTGGGTGGGACCCCGAGCCTTCTGCGGAGTGGGCAGGGAGGGGCTCGGCTCCGTCCGTGGGGGGCGGCGGCAGGTGCGGCAGGTGCGGCAGGTGCGGCAGGTGCGGCAGGTGGGGCAGGTGCGGTGAGCGCTGGGCCCCGGCTGTGCCCTGTGTCCGCGGGCACCCTGGGCTGCCCCCGGGAGCTCCTCCCCAGCGCCCTTGCAGGATCCTGGACACAGGTGGGCTCTGCAGCTGGGAGAAGAGCCTGTGGCTGGGGCGGGGGAGGGTCGCATGAAGAAGCCACGGCTGCCCAGGCGGTGGAGAGGACAGTGGGCACCTTAGTTGGGCAGTTGGAGGAGGTGGTCTGCAGAGCTGGCTTAGTGAGGGCAACAGTGTGGCGGCCACCTTGGGGAGAAGATGAAAGTTGCCGCCATCAGGACAGCAGGCTCCGGTCCCTGGGTTGCCCGGCCCAGCAGGCAGGAGGAGCAAGCAGAGCAGAGAGGATTGGGGCGCAGGCAGCAGGGTCTTGGGTCTGCAGAACATGGCTCGGGTTTTATCCAAGTGCAGGGGAAGCCGTAAGGAATTCTGGGCAGGAAAGTGATAAAATGTCACTTCAGAAGAGCTTTAGGGCTGCTGTGTGGGGAGCTGCCAGCTGGGAAGGCAGACTTGGCCCGGGCACACGGTGTCTCCAGGCCTCAAAATCAAGCCAGCCAAAGCTGACGGCTTCCTGTGTATCCCACGGGCTCAGGCTGGAGGGCACCCGCCTGCTCCCTTGCCAGGGCTGCACGTCCTCTCTTCTGCTTTGCTCTACCAGCCAAGACCTCAAGGTAGCCCCGATGGCTCCTGAGTGTGTCAGCTTGAGTGGGCCATGAGGTGCCTGGGAGTGCCTGGGGGCATTTCCAGAGCAGGTTGCTTCAGGTCAGTGGGCTCAGGCCAGCAGACAGCCCTGTCCTGCACTGGGAGCCCTGTGAACCCAGGGCCGGGAGAGGAGGGGGTGAGCGGGCTGACTGCTGGGCGGGCGTCCGACTCGTCTTCCGCAGGTGGCGGACTGGGATCCACAGTGACTCTCTGGTTATCAGGCCCTTGGGCTTGGACTGGAGAACACCACGGCCTCCCCCGGGCCTCCACAGTGGCATGAGCCAGCTCCTCACAGTCCCTCCGGCCCTGTTCTGTTTTGCTGGAGAACCCTGGCCGTTACGACAGCTCACCTGCCAGGCCACGGCACAGACCACGGTTGGGTGGCCTCCCACCCAGTGGACCTACGAATCTGTGGCTTAGCCAGACCCTTTGACCCCAGGACTCTCGCCGGCCTCCCTGTTCAAGACCATGGCTCTGTGACTGGGAGGTGCAGTCCTCAAGGGAAGAGCTGACGTCCGTGTTGACAGGTGTGCATGGGTGGGACACTTGGGTGGGACAGGTTGATGCACACGTGTGGAGCTGGCTCCCTGAACAGTCCCCAGTTCCCCCTCCCAGGCAAGCTGCTTCCTTGCAGCTGGAAGAGGAAGACCCAGAAAAGTGCAGACGGGAAAGCCACAGGTGGGACTAACCTGAGCCCAAGCCTCAGGTCACGGGACATTAAGGAAGGAAGAGGAGACCAGCCACAGCAGAGACGCTCCCTGGGCTGTGGGGAGGAAGACCTCATGTGACAGCGGGGACGGTGGTGCCGGGCAGAGGCTGGTGCGAGCCAGCTGCAGAGGCTGCCCAAGCTCCTGCGGAGACCCCCTTAGTCTCTGCACCATGAGCTCAGGGGTCCTGCCCAGCCTCCGTCGGGCACTGCCAAGTGCCAGCACAGGGACGCCATGCCAGCCATCCTCCCTGGCATCAGCCAGGCCTGGGAGTGACGCGCATCAGTGCCCAGAGCCGTTGCTCAGTGTGCCCACCCACCTCCTGTGTTCCACAGGCATTCAACCCTGGGGGCTGGGCTCCAGGACGGCAGAGCCACGGTGGGGGGAGGTCCCTGATCAGACCTCGGTGCTTAAGGGGGCCATCGGCCACCTCCCTGTGACGAGGCCATCAGCGACCTCCCACCCCACCAGTTACTCGTGTTCCCTGAATATCAGGCACTGAGGGAGACTCCTCAGACAGGTGGAGGATGGACGGGTGTCCTGGGGATGTGAGGACCAAGCATGTGGGGCCACCTGTTCTATCCCGTCCCCAGCGTGGAGCCGATGGGGCCATAACCAGCCCTGGAGGGCCGCCCCCGGGGGCGACAGTTCTCCACTGCAGCCCCTGTTTTCTACCCGGGGCATTGGATGGTAGCGTTAGCTCATCCACACGCAGCGCTGAGAGCAGATCCTGCTGCTCCTGTGAGGAGCTTGCGGAGGCAGCGCCCAGGCCCCGGGAGCAGGGAGTGAGCGGAAGAGAGAACAGCCCCGGGTGGCCAGCACGAGAGCAGCTGCTCATAAGCAAGACTGAAGAAGCCAGCTCCAGGGTCGAGCTTGTCCTCACAGCAGCCGGGAGTGTGGAGGACGGAGCAGCTGCAGCTGCCGGGAGGTCTCTGGAGGTAGTTGAGAAGCACCGGTGGCTGGTGTCCTTCGGTGTGTGCCCACCCGCAGTCCCCGACGGGGAGGAAGTGCTAGCGCCCAGCTGCGTGGCCACTACCTGGAGGTTTGTGACAACTCGACTTCCTGGTTTCTTCAGGGGGACTTACCCACGTGCAGCCCCCTGCCGGCACCCATTTCAGGTGTGTGTCCGTAACTTTGATTGGCATGGCTCCTGAGTAACCATGGCAACGATGAAGGACTAGGAGAACCTCGCCCCACCTTCTCCTGCCCCTCCCCAGCCAGCCCCTCCTCGGCTGCAGAGACCCCCACGCTGTTCTCTGCCTCTGTGGACTGGATCTTCCTTCTGCAGAATTTTACACTTTGGGAATCAAATAACTTGTGGTTTTTTTTCTTTTTTTGGTCTGGCCTCTTTTGCTCCAAGGAAGGCTTTGAGCTAGTCGGCGTGTGTGACTTCTTCCTTTCCATGAGGTGCTTGGAGTGGACGACTGTGGCACTGTCCTATCTGGGAGGCCACTTGAAGGTGAGCCTCAGTGGGCCGCCTGTCCATCTTCACTGTGGACCTGCTGCAGGCAGCGACCCTCGCCCACCTCCTGGGCTCCACAGCTGTCTGTCAGAGGGCACCATCTACCTGGAGAAGCTCTTGCTTCCCTGAGTGTCCAGCGTGCGTCTGTTACCCCGGGAGTGCAGCCATGAAGCAGGGCACACTGTTACTTCAACTCCCTCACATTTTATCATGGGGCTGAACTAACCCTAATCTGCTGCCAGATAGGGAGATATGGGGAAAACAAAGTCCCATATTTTACAAGCTCAGAGCATTATTCCCCTTTGAGTCAACATCTCGGGCTGATGGATTGTCCTGACATTTCTGAACTTGGACATCCCCAAGCTCCAGAGACAAGCTCTGCGGGAAGGATGGTAAGTGTCCGGAGCCCAGCCCACCGGCTCTGGCTAGCCAACGCCCCATCTGCTTCTCTTCAGACGACTCATTGAACAAGGGTTGTATTTGCAAGTCTCAGGCTGCAGGAAGACATCCAGAGGCCAAACTGCTTGGAGTACGTTGTTATTAAAGGTGGTGATGAGCAGATCTGAAACCTGGGCTTCTGCGGGCTGGGTTTATGCCTTGGGTCACCCACACTGAATTGATTGACAGGGGTCCGCTGATGGAGCACCACTGTACCCCAGGCACAGGCTAACTGCTTAGCCCCCGAAGATGCACTGCTCTGGGAGGATGAGAACTGTCACCTGAAATCATTTTTATTTTTGGTCTCCTGCTGTGGTTTGCATGGGCAGAAGATCCAAGCCACCTCCTTGCACTGATCTATAAACTCAGTGAAATCCCCAGGACATCATAGGTCAAGGAAATGACATTGTATTTCACTGCATAATCATCACAGTTTACACTATAAAACATTTATTTTTGCACAAACGTGGAGTGTGATCATTATGTGAAATGTTTCAAAAATCGTGCAGCTAGTACTTAAAAATCATTTATTACTAAACTGGTGCACGATTAGGATGCATGGAGTGTGTGCGGATATACATTGATTCAGTGGTGGTGATCAGACAGCCAAAGAGGTGGCCTGCTTTAAACCTCATAGAGGAATTTCACAGACACCTGAAGGAGAGGGGGCTAGGAGGGGACTGCAGGAAGAGCAGCCCTGAGGGACAGCCGGGCCTGCTTCTCCCTGGACCTGCCCTGCCCATCGTCCCCTTAGTGACCCCAGAACAGAGGGCTTTCCAAGGAGGGAGTGGGAGTTATGGAGGTGGTAAGATGCCCACGCCTGGTCCTGGGTGGTATCTCTGTGGCAACCTGTGATTTTTTAAGTTATAAATCAGAAACAAACAAAATCAGAGGAAGCTGTTTTTTTCTTGATCTTACAAGTTCTCCTTACAAACGTTATTAGGTTTTGTATGTGAATCTTGCAAACTTCGGACATTACGCTTTAAGTAAACATTTACAATTTCATTAATTATGTTTTGGGAACATGTTCAATGGCACAGTTAAATGGAATAATGTCATGTTTAAAGAAGACTGTTTTCTATCCTAGGGGCCCTGGGGGCTGAGACAGGAGGATCCCGAGTTCAAAGCCAGCCTTAGTAAAAGCGAGGTGCTTAGCAACTCAGGGAGACCCCGTCTCTAAATAGAATACAAAATAGGGCTGGGGGTGTGGCTCAGTGGCTCAGTGGCCCAGTGCCCCTGAGGTTAATCATACACATGTACCTGGGTACTGATGTCTTCACAGAAGGACGCATCTCAGGTTCTCTCAAACACCCCACATCATGTAACTAGGCTGAACCGTCCCTTTTTTTTTTTTTTTTGGTACCAGGGATTGAACTCAGGGGGACTCAAACCACTGAGCCACATCCCCAGCCCTATTCTGTGTTTTATGTAGAGACAGGGTCTCACTGAGTTGCTTAGTGCCTTGCTGTTGCTGAGGCTGGCTTTGAAGTTGCGATTCTCCTGTCTCAGCCTCCCAAAGTGCTGGGATTACAGGCGTGTGCCACTGCACCTGGCTTTATCACATGTTTTTAAGCTCTTGAACTCCACATCAAACCCCTGAATCACGCTCACGTTTTCAGTAGGTATTGCGAATCTGATCAGCAGAGACACTGGAGCACACACGGAGCTGTTCTCATAAGTAGCACAAGCATAATACTCTGGTTCCACATTTAATTATAAATCTTCCTAAGGCTAAAAAACACGTCGTGGAAACAACTCTGACATCGCAGGTGAACTTGGACTCCTCTCCCTGTCTGGTGAGTCAGGAAGTTGCAGCCACAAGTAGGCAGGGAGGCCTCCCTGGCCGCGGAGAGACCCTGGCACCACCACGTGCCCTGAGCTGAGGCCACGCCTCCGAGGGGGACTCTGTTCCTCTTCCCTGGATTCAAGTCTCCTCATCGCTGGGGTGCAGCCCCAGGCAGGATACAGCTGCCATCTCTGTCCAGAGCATCCAGAGCGCTTCACCTGGAGGCTGAAGGTGGCCCTCCTCCTCACTCGCAGTCACCCTTGGTCTTTCACCTCTGTGTGTCTGGGCAGGCCGCAGAGCCTGGAGATGCTTCAAGTGCAGCCAGTGGATCCTGCCTGTGGCAAGAGGCGTCCCGGTCCACAGCAACAGCCCCTGGAGAGAGGGAGAGGGTCCTGTCCTGCTCATACAGGACAGGCTGCAGGGGCAGCAGCACAGGCAGGGGCTGCTTCTTCTTCCCTCCAGCTCCCTCTGGTTCCAGCCTGCTGCTTGCCAAGCAGGGGAAACTCATCTCAGTTCCGTGCAAGACCTGGAGGTCTGGTTTTATTCCCCAGCGCCTTGGAAAGTGCGTCCCTGGGAGCCAGCCTTCCTGCCTGTCTCCCTCCCCCTCCCTCCTCCCTGGCTTCCTCCCTCCTCTCTTTCTTCCTCCCTCTTTTCTCCCTCTTCCTCTTTCCTTCCCTCCTACTCCCTCCCTCCCTCTTCCCTCCCTCCCCCCTCCCTCCTTCCACTCCATGGTGCTCAGTGAAATGACATCTCCATGGGTTTCATCCCAACCAAGGACAGACATCCTGTGTCATAATGTTAGAACAAAACTCTGTGTGTGCGCCTGTGCGTCCTTCTATTTCCTCTAACCCACTGACCCTCTCCCTGCCAGGGTACCCATTCTAGAAAGAAAACTGGGAAGATCTCTGCCCACGCAAAGCCTCAGCATGGCCCCACGTCACTCTTGGTCCAGGCCATGGCCCCTCCAGCCAGCACAACTGACACGTGTCCAGATGGTTCTTGGGAGCCGGGCTGTCATGGGCCTCCTGGGGTCTCAGTAGCGTCCCCGGTCTATGCACTGTCCCTCGCGAGGACGGCTCCTGTGGGCGAGGACGGTGGAGGCCAGCCCTGCTCCCTGCTCAGCCCAGGCCCGCCTCGCCCTGTAGACACCCCGTGGCTGGGTTTTCAGGCCTGGGGTGTGGGCCTGGCTTGTTCCCCAGGCATTTCTCCACTTTGTCTTTCTTCCTTAAGAACTTGAACTCGCCTCTCTGGAACGTGAGTTCAGGAGCACTGGGGGATTCTCTTGGGGACACCGCAGTCCCTGTTCCTTTCATGACAGGGTCCCCTGTCCCATGGGGACCCACTGCTGACTTCTGCAGATTCAGTCTCTGAGCCTCTCCACCCGGCTCTGGGACCAGGAAGCTGAGCCACAGGGCTTGGGAGAGGGTTCTGGGCTGTCGGAAATGAGTCCGGCTCGGGACTTCACCCTCCTGCACACCGAGGGACGTCACAGAATCTGTTTTCTTTGCCCGTCAATTATGCCCCGTGCAAAGCCCTGTGAGATACTGGGCTGCAGGGCTGTGGGAAAGCTGGCAGTTTGTCGACGTTCTCAACATGCACAACATTTCCAAAGACTGATTTTACACTGTTGGTTCCAGAAAACCTGCTCTTAGGAATTCATATTACAAATAGCTTCAAAAATGATCACTGGCATGGGTTCAGGGATATTCTCTGCAGCTTTGCTCAAGGTAGCAAATTTTTGGAACCCCCCCAAATATCCCTGAACATCAAGAGAGACCATATACTGCTGCACATGTGCACAGGGGCTCTGCGCTGCAGTGACCTAGGACAGGACAGCCAGGCCGTGCTCTCAGGTCCTCCAGGAAACACCGCCCAGTCAACAAGAGCACGTGTGAAGTGACCTGCAGGGAGCTTGTTTTTGGGAAAAGGAGCGATGTGTACTTGTGACCTAGCAGACTCGGGACATTTCTGGGGCTTCTGCAGAATCTGGGAGCTTGAGTTGCCTCTGAGAGGAGGGAAACAGGCATTGGGGAGGAGTGGCTTCCTTTCCGTCCACTGTTTAGACAGACTGTTTCTACACAACGCTTGCACCAGAGTCTAGAAGACAATTTCCTCTGGTCTTGCGCCCCCCCCAGATTCACTCTCCGAGCCAAAATTTGTTAATCCACGTTGAGGTCTTCAATTTGAAATTGCCTTTTGTGACCTGGGTCAAATGACAATTTGCAAAATTTTGTCTCATGCAAATTAGTTTGAGACTTCTGTTTCCTAAGAGTCGATTTCCTCAGTAACGCCGTGAAGTTGATTGCTTCATTTTCAAAAAAAAAAGCGTATTCACTTATTTTTAACGTTTATTTTTAATTGACCAACCAAAATCAATGGTCACACTTTAACCACAGAGCCCAGGACGACCTCACGGTCCCGTCTCTGAACTGGCATCTCGAGAAGGAGCTTTTGCTGAGGGCACCGTGCCAGGGAGAGGCCGGTGGAGCGGACCCTTGCGAGGCCCTGAGCCCGATCTCCATTGCCAGTGACACTGGGGTGCTTGTTGCACCTGCCGTCACCT
Source organism: Geosciurus inauris (assembly GCA_004024805.1). Lineage (NCBI taxonomy): Eukaryota > Metazoa > Chordata > Mammalia > Rodentia > Sciuridae > Geosciurus > Geosciurus inauris. The sequence continues at coordinate 74,069 of PVHX01009549.1, forward strand.
CCTCCTCTGTTTGAGGACTCCACCATCGTGCATGACTCTGTGGCTTTCTTGCTGACCACGTACCCCTCTGGCCATACAGGGAGCTAGATTCCCTCTCCCCGCTCCCAGGCCAGCAAGGCAGCCTCTGGACGGGCGCTCACATGGATCTTGCGTGACCACAGAGAGGGGTCAAGGCTTTGGGTGGTATGGAGGCTGCGGGGACAGCCCTGACCCCCAGTCGCAGGGACCAGAAGCCTCTGGCATTCTAACCCCCTGGTCCTTTTGTATCCCACCAGCTCGTGAATCTCAAAATCCCTCCTGGACGGTCTTTAGCTCCATTCCTGGAGTCCGCATCTGTGACCAGAACCCAGTGGAAACGCAGGGATGGCGGCTGTGGGCTGGTGGACACAGCACAGCGAGAGGCGGCCGCACGTGGCTCTCCAGGGCTCCCAGGCCATGCTACCCTCACCGCTTCCCTGGCCTGTGCAGGGCGCCCGCTTCCAGGCACAGTCCAGCGACAGCAGCGACTCCGAGGTGGGCTTCAGGGAGGACCCCCCAGATCCCGGCTCTCCGCTGTCTGCTGCACACTGGCAGAGCCCTGCCCGGCCCTGCCCTGCCCCCTCAGCTGGTGTCTCTTGCTGTCCCTCTCGTCAGTCCCTGGTCTCGGGGGGAATGACTTACAATTCCCTCACTGGCCACCATGAGACATGGCACTGTGGTCAGGTGCTGCTCAGGTGAGGAAGTGACAAGCTTTTCTTGCTTCCTCCAGAATCCCCAGCATCCTGGAAGGGCTCTGGGGGACGAGCAGACTCTCACAGACGTGGGGTCCCTCCTCTCAGTCCTCACCTTGTTGGCACGAGATGGCCGCTGTGGTCCTCAGCCAAACACTTAGAAGCTGAGCGGTTCCCTGGTAGCCCAAGGTCGTTGTGGCAGCTGGGATTTGAGCCACCCCGGGAAGCCCCCCAGGCGAGGTCCCATTGGAGGGGAGCGTGTGGGGACCGCACCGCAGGTGGGCTTGCCTGGCTCACATGGTGTCCAGGCATTTTCACACCAATATTTGAAAATAAATTTCCAGCTTCTCTGAAACGAGGGTGATCTGGCACCTTCTGCAGATGTTGCTGCAAGGAGCGGGTCTCAGCTGCCTGCCACTCGTCTCCCTGGAACCCAGGCCCAGGCTCAGTGGCCGTCACTGGGCTTCCACTACAGCCCTTGCCATGCAGACTCCATCAAAGCCGAGGCAAAGGCGCCGGCCTGGAGCCAGTGCTGCGGGCAAAAGGAGCGGCAGCAGACTGCAAGCGGCCCGCCCCCTGTGGCTCACCTGCAGCCCAGGTGTCTGCGTGCAAAGAACACCACCTGGCCGTGGTGACCTCGCCCTGCTTGCCTGGCCCTGTGGGCACTGCCCTCTGTCCCTCTCACCATGAATCTTTAAACTCAGTCACTAACGGAAGGGCTGGCTTTGGAAGAGGGAAAGAGCCCAGGGGGCATTTTACTGTTTATCAACCTTTGAGGACAAATTTAGCAGGGGCACAGCTAGACCCCCAACCCCTGCAGAGCAACAGCCTGCCAGGCAGAAGGGATGACCCAGCGAGCACTGATGCTGACCGGCATGATCTGGAGCCCGTGGTAGGATATGTTGAGAGGAGGGCATCACGAGGGATGATAATGGTGGTGGTGATGGTGGTGGTGGTGATGGTGATGGTGATGGTGATGGTGATGGTGATGGTGGTGGTGGTGGTGGTGGTGGTGGTGGTGGTGGTGGTG
>PVHX01009550.1:0-75693 GCA_004024805.1 Geosciurus inauris
CCGTGTTAGAAGGGGATCCACAAAGAACAATGGCCGGGGGTCTGCTCAGGAGACGGTCCGTCCACAATAGCAACTGCTAGCGGTCCCACGCAGCTGGGTGGGTGCTGGGGCCAGGCACCCGGTGTGGAAGCAGGCCTCACCTGCCCGGGGCAAATACCAGGCTAGAGCCCTGGGCCGGGGCCCCCCGCAGCAACTGCGCTCTGTCGGTCGCTGCCAAAGTGACGCTGCCCGCGGCTACTGCTGCCTCCCGGTGGCCCTGCACACACACACACGAGCGAAACTCCTGCAGGGGATGGTGAGCCGCAGAATGATGCCAGGAAGCTGGCTGGAAAAGGGGCACCTCCACCACTTCTAGCCTCAGTCCTGGGGAGCCTAGCACAGAGGAGACCGTTTAGGCCGCCGTCTTGGAACTCCAATTGTAAGCATATTTTAAATAGGATTTTTCTGTTTGGACTTTGTGCAGCCCACCTTTTAGGGTTGTGTCTTTACTGAGAAGTCTGTCTTTGTCTCTGCTGGGCACCCCTGACTCACATCTCCTTTTATGTTAATTTTGCAGTCCAGAGATCCCTGGCCGTCTTGAGTAATACATGTTACTCAGGTTTAGGTGAGAACATGCTCATGGTCGTGAATTCCAGGGAAGCATTTTTTTCTACTCAGAGCCCAACATTGAGTCACCCAGGTTTACTCATTTTCCTGGCCTGGCTGGTGTTATTTTCTAGTTAGCTCTTCTTGGAGAGTTGCCCTTTGTTTCTCTCTGTTTGTAGCGCCGAGGGATTGTCTTTACTTTTCTGTGAGCTCAGCTATGCTTTAAAAGCACACTTGATATATGTTCTCTAGTGTCTTAGGTAGCTGTTCAGCAGGAGGGTTTCCAGGTCATGTCATGAGTCTTATCAGAAACATGTCCTATATGTAAGATTTTATCTAGGAAAGATTCTACCCACTGGGAATGATAGTATTTGGTACCATTTAAGGACTAACTCCTCATTCCAAAGGGTGAAAGAGGGTAGAAGGTGTTGGAAAGATTGAGGTGGGGAGGGCAAAGAGATGAACTGTGAGTGGGCATCCTGTTTTCAGATGCCTTCGTCTACATTTGGACCCTTACTACTAAACCAGCTGCTTAAGGTAGCTCTTTGCCACTTAAACCATGGGCTGGTACTTTAAGCATCAGCATCACCTGGGAGAGTTCATCAGAAATGCAGTCTTGGGCCCCCTCCTGGGCCTACTGACTGAGAATCCACATTTTAATAAAATCACCAGATGATATGTATGCATATCAAAATTTGAGAAGCACCGACTTAGACTATTTCTGATGTGACTACCATCCTCAGGGTGACTGCTTCTTTGGGTTTAATGATCTTCTTTCACTCTGTCATCTCTTCTAGCTTAGTCCTTTTTCTCTAGTTAATTTTTAAGCATTTTTAAGTACTTCCTGAAATAGCTTTGTACTGAAGTTTTTGAGCAAAGTTCTTATCGTTGATGTATTATATTGAGAAAGTGTTAATATGACCTGTTGTCATAATAAATATTACAGCAGAGTCTTACTCAAGAGCACAGCCTGTGTGGACGTTCCAGGGTGTCTGCATTCCCCTCAGCGCTGGGGTGGCAAACTGAGAAGATGAAGCATCTTATAGTCAGTACTGTATGAGTCAGTTTTGCATTGCTGTGACCGTAATATCCAACGTGGGCAACTTGGAGGAGGGAAAGTTTATTTGGCTCATGGTTTCAGAGGTTTAGTGATGATTGGCCACGTCCATTGCTCTGGGCCCAAGGTGAGGCAGAGTATCGTGGCAGAAGGGTATGGTGGAGGGAGTCGTGCTGGCTGAGAAGCAGAAGTGGGGGGAAGGACTGCTGGGAAGGTGAACCTGTCTAGGGCAGGCCTCCAGTGACCACCTCCTCCAACCACACCCCTCTGCCTACAGTCTCCACTCCGTCCACTCACACTGTGGTAGACTGATTGGGTTACAGCTCTCACAATCCAGTCTTTTACTTCTGAACATTCCTATATTAGCCCAAGAGCTTTTGGGGGATACCTCATTTTCACTGGAGTGTTTGCTTTGCACAGTGCTCATGTTTCCTAGTTTCCCTTGATTGTTGACTTGCTGATTGAACTTACTAGGAATATTCCAGAATATGAAAGGGATCTTTTTAAAGCCGATAAAAATATTAAATAAACAAGGTTACCTAGAGTTCATTAAAGTTGCTATGATGCCTTCGCCTGCTAGGATTATAGTTTAACTCAACCAGCAGATAATTCACCAACATTCCATGGGACTGAGGATGGCATTCATGTTGTCTCTAGACTAATGGGCAGACACCTTCTTTTTTAATTTTTTTTTTTTTTTTTTGGTACCAGGGATTTAACCCAGGGGCACTTTACTACTGAGCCACATCCCAAGCCCTTTTTATTTTTTCTTTTTGAGATAGGATCTTGCTAAATTGCTCAGAGCTTCTCTAAATTGCTGAGGCTGGCCTCAAATTTGCAATCTTCCCGCCTCAGCCTCCCAATCCGCTAGGATTACAAGTGTGTATCAGCATGCCAGGCAACACCTTATCTTTTTTGTTCATTACTTGAATCTATAGTTCTTTGTGACTGGCACATAGTTGATGCTCAGTAAATGTTTTTGTTTTTGCCTTTTAATCAGATGAATTAAGTTTTAATGGATGAATGAATAATGTAAGTGTTGAATTAGTTGTTGGCCTGAAGGACTTTAAAATTAATTTTTTCTTTATTTTTCTATAGATTACTTCGTAGGCACATTGTAAGCTATTTACACTTAAAATAAGAAGTACTCTCTGTGTCTACCAGTAGGTTACCTTGAATAAACAACGGTGCATATACACAAAGATGTACTATGAAGCTATAAAAGGGAATGGAGAGGATTTTCCATGTGTGTGTATATGACTATATAGTGATATCTGTATCTATAAAGAAAAAAATTCCTAAAACTGGAAAACTCACTGAAACAAATAACTCTAGTATGTATCTGGTTGGTTGTATTATAATAATTTTGACTCTTCATCTGTAGGAGATACAAGCCAGGCACAGTGGCACATGCCTGTAATCCCTGTGGCTCAGGAGGTTGAGGCCAGAGGATTGCGAGTTCAAAGCCAGCCTTAGCAATGTAGCGAGACCCTAAGCAACTCAATGAGACCTTATCTGTCTCTAAATAAAATACAAAAAAGGGATGGTGATGTGGCTTAGTGGTTAAGTGCCCCTGAGTTCAATCCCAGTAGAGAAAAAAAAAGAAAGAAAGAAAATCGCTCTGTCCTAGAAGGTGATACATTCTGAAGATAAGAAATGCTTCAAAGAAGTGTAAGACTATTTGTTAGTAATAAGAATAATATTTATTTTGAAATTGGTACTGTAAAATATCATTTACATGTTATAAAATAAGTAATTATGTTGGTAGAAACCAAGAATTTGAGCCTAAGAGAAAAACAAAGTAACAAGAATAAAATCCAAGTCAAAACACTGCAATACTCATTTGAATGGAAAATATTAGTTTGAATCATGATTTATTTTTCTAACAAAAAGAGTACTTCCTAGTTCTGTGCACTGAAAATGTTTTGAAGCAATGAGCACCCAAAGCACCTAGTGGTGCTTTCTAAATATCATTTCCCCTAAAATAGAGCAAGGCATCTATGGAGAAATGTCAGGTTTAGTTCTTGGGCAGGGAATGCCATGCTCAGCCTGGACTTTCTTGTGCCAGAAAGTAAGGAAGCTGTCAAAAGACAGTTGAAGTCACCAGCACACAGGATCTACCTTGCAGGAGTGCGCACTGACTAGAGATGGGACAATATAAGCACCAAAAGAGACAATGAATGTAATATATATAGCACATTGAATGTATAAATATTCCCAAGTTCATGAAAATACATTAAAAGGCACTGTCATCACAGAAGGCTACTAGGGTATCACTCATTACTTTCAAAGACATATTTATCCTGACTTTCTTGTGCAAACCATATTCAAGATACCCAAATGGTTGACTGAAGCAACATTCTTTTTATCTTGAGATATCTACATACCATAAAATTCACCCATTTAATTTAATAGTTTTTGTTATATTCAGGCATGTGCAACCATTAGGTGACAGAGAAAGCTTGATGGGGAAGCTTTGTGTGGATGATTGAGACTAATGAACCCTGAATATTTGGATAAATCTTAAAATTCATAAATCATTGCAAGTGAGACCACTACGTATTGTGTGCCTTCTTTTAAAAATAATGCTTGATGCTATACAGATTTAAAGCAATTCCTATGAGGAGCCCAATGACATTCTTCACAGAAATAGAAAAAGCAATCATAAAATTCATTTGGAAAAATAAAAGGCCCAGAACAGCCAAAGCAATCCTTAGTGTGAAAAGTGATGCAAAAGGCATCACAATATCAGGTCTTAAATTATACTTTATGGCTCCAGTAACAAAAACAGCATGGCATTGGCACCAAAACAGACATGAAGACCAAATGGAACAAAATAAAAGACACAGACACATCCACATAAATACAGTTATCTTGTCCTAGACAAAGGCACCATAAATATACATTGGAGAAAAGATAGCCTCTTCAACAAATGGTGCTGGGAAAACTGGAAATCTCTATGTAATAGAATGAAACAGCTCACCCTGCACAAAACTCAACTTTTATATATATATATTTATTTTTTAGTTGTAGGTGGACAGAATATCTTTATTTTATTTTTATATGGCGCTGAGGATCAAACCCAGTGACTCAAGCATGCTACGCCAGCATGCCACTGTGCCATAACCCCAGCCCAAAACTCAACTATGAAGTGGATTAAAGGCCTTGGCATTAGACCAGAAACCCTGCACTTACTAGAAGAAAAAGTAGGCCCAACTCTCTAACATGTTGGCTTGGGAACTGAATTCCTCAACAAGACTCCTGAAGTGCAAGAAGTAAAATCAAGAATCAATACATGGGATGTTATCAACCTGAAAAGCTTCTTCACAGCAAAGGAAACAATCAAGAACATGTACAGAGATTCTATAGATTGGGAGAAAATCTTCATCACCAGTACCTCAGATTAGGCATTAATTTTCAGGATATAAAAAAATAACCCAATCAATAAATGGGCAAAGGAACGGAACAAACACTTCACAGAAGAAGAAATACAAATGGTAAAAAAATATTTGACATCCCTAACAATTAGAGAATTGCAAATTAAAACTGCACTGAGATTCCATCTCACTCCAGTCAGAAAGACAGTTATAAAGAATACAAGTAACACTAAATGTTGGCAAGGATGTGGGAGAAAGTTCTCTCATACATTGTTGGTGGGACTGCAAATTGGTGCAACCACTCTGGAAAGCAGTATGGAAATTCTTTTGAAAACTTGGAATGGAACCACCATTTGACCCAGTTATCCCATTCCTCAGTCTATACCCAGAGGTCTTAAAAACAGCATACTACAGTGACGTAGCCACATCCATATTTATAGCAGCTCAACTCATAATAGCCAAGCTATGGAAACTACCTAGATGTCCTTCAATGTGTGAATGGATAAAGAAAATGTGCTATACATAACATTACTCAGCCATAAAAAAGAATGAAATTACGGCATTTGCTGGTAAATGGATGGAACTGGAAAATATCATGCTCAGTGAAGTAAGCCAATCCCAAAAAAACAAATGGTGAATATTCTGTCTGATTTATATATGCTAACCCAAAACAAGGGAGGTTGGAAGGGGAATGGTAGAAATCCACTGGACTAGACAAAGGGAAATGAAGAGAAGGGATGGGGGAGGGGAATAGGAAAGACAGTAGACTTAATTGGATATAACTTCCTAGCCTTGCATTTGTGTACATGCCCAGGGTAACTCTGTGTCGTGTATGACCATAAGAGTGGGAACCTAAATAAAAAAAAGTTATATTTCTGTATGTGTATTCATTCTACTATCATGTCTAACTAAAAATAAAAAATAAAAATATTTTAAAAATGCTTGAAAGTCTTCTCTCATATTCCTGGATCTAATGAAGCCTCTAGTGTTCAGTTCCCTTTTACAGTAATCTGAGAGCTAGAGAACCAAGTTACACAGCCACCACAGAAATCCAAAACGTGTGACATTCTCTTGGATAAATGGCCCAGTCTCCTTAGTAAATGAATGGCATAAACTAGGAACGGGAGGGGCACTGCTTTAGATTAGGAGACTTAGAAACATAACCCCGGTGCAACCTGAATCTGGGTCTGATGGGAACAAATGAACAGTGTGGAGACAGCTGGAGAAAACTGAGAATGATTGTGTTTCAAGATGATGTTAAGAAATGACTGTAATTTTGTTTAATAATAACATTGTGATTATGTTTAAAAGAATGTCCTTATCAGTTGAAGAAACTTTGCGGTGTTTACAGGGGAAATGGAAGTTGTGTGGAATTTACTTTAACATGAGTGGGTGAAGCAAGACTGGCCGTGGGTTGGTAACCAGTGACACCGAACGACAGATGGAGAAGGGTTGGTCACCTTTTCTCTCTTTAATGAATGCTTGGTATTCTCCATAATAATTTTTTTGAAAATCTTAGATTCTTAGAGTCAAGAAGCATTTGCATCTAGACATATAACTTGTCACAAGTATATACTTTTCTGAGAAAAAGACTCAGAACTACTGGTTCTTCTTTTCTTAAATGCTTAAGATTTAATTTGGTCTTTTTGCCTCTGAGCAGTTCCAGGCTTTTCTGCTCACGACAAAGGACAGCCTTTCAGGAAAAGAAGTTGACAGTGGAAGCACCAGCCAGGGAGAAGGATCTGATCACCGTGAAGTCTGCATGCCCACACCGAAGCTTCTCAGAACTGTTTTGAGGCCTTTTTTTTTCCTCCTTAGGGATGGCCTCATTTTCCATGACAAATTCCTATGAATCTAAATTGCCCTTTTCAGACTTCCTTGAGAGGCAGAACCCTGAGTCCTGCTGTGGTTAGGAGTCTGGAATTAGATCCGTATTTAAGCCCCACTTTGTCACCTATGAGCTGAGTTGATGAAGGGCAAGTTTTCTTAAACTCTCAAAACCTCAGTTTCTTCAGCTATGAAATGGCAACAATTATAGCACCTACTCCACAGACTCATGAGGACTGAACTATATCACATTTCACACATGGTGAGGTTTCAGTTAGCATGTGCTAACACTATGTCTGCAGGCACCTAGCAGGTATGTGTGTGAGAGAGAGAGGAAGAAAACAGGAAATAAATGCATGCACACAGCCATATGAAGAGAAACGCCTTTAAAACCCAATCTCACTTGAGATGCATGACCTGTTTCAACAGAAGGAATCACTCCTTCAAAGTGAATTCATACAAATTCCTGTATTTCTAGAGTTGACTGCTCAGAACTGTGATTCCAGACATTGATCTAATTTCCCCTTGGACTTGATAGGTCTTCTCAGTCTTCCCAGGGAAGAGAAAGAGAAGTGAAAACCAGACATAGGGACATAGGAGCTTTTGATGGCTGGTGGCAGGCATTGCTAGATCTACCTAGGTTCCACAGAGGAGTAAGAGCCAGCCACGTGCTCAAGAAGGGCTGGGCTGTGTCTCTGTTTCTTAAGGAGAGGCAGAAGAAGAGGTGGTGGTATGAAAGGCAGGTTTTAGAATCAGAATTTTTCTTGAGCTCTTGGCCTCACTGTGCATCTTTGGCAAGTGTCCTCACCCCTTGGAACCTCAGTTTTCTCACCTGTATCATGGGGGTTTCTGTCTCACAAGCTGCATGAGTCAAAGACTTTTTTTTTTTTTGTAGTTGTAGATGGACAGCATGCCTTTATTTTTATTTTGTTTTTATCTTGATGTGATGCTAAGGATCGAACCCAGTGCCCCACATGTACCCAGTCAAAGACTTTTAAACTGTGAAAGGCCATACAGATATGAGTTGATATTCTTTAGAGTGAGGAGAGCGCGTGTGTTCGACTTCTCTTGGCATCCCAAGATGACATCCCATGAGACCAGGCTGTGAGTGGCCCTGAATGCTAAGGCGCTTTGGGGGCTCTTCCAAGGCATGAGTTAAATATAATAAGATTCAGACACTGGATCTTATTCTCTGCTTTCCCTTGTTGCTCCTGTGCCCAGCCAAGAAAGCTTCTCGTGTCCGTGTTGCAGCATCTTTCGGAGAATGCAGAGAAGCCCTACTTGGAAAGGGGAAGCTGGGGGTGGGGGCGGGGGCCGGAGGTCAGGGAGGCCTTCCTTCAAGTCCTCACTGGATTCCCAAGGCATGCCAGCCACCTACTAACGTTGAGGATATATTGGGAACACACCAGACATAGAGTCAGGGGAAAAGTCTTCTGGCCTGGTCCAGCGCTGTTCTGAAGAACCTCCTGCAGTGACGGCCATGCTGACATATCTGCACAATGCAGTATGGTAACGTGTGAGTGCTGGGCCCTTTAAATGTGACTTGTGTGGATGAGGGGTTGAATTTTTAATTTTAATTTAAATAGCCAATGTGGTCAGTGGCCATGATGTTGTATAGTATTACACAAGAATTAAAGACACAGGAAAGGTCAGAAACCTGCCCTTCAGGCCAAAGGCTTGACTTTCCTGAAAGACCTTGCCATGGCTCTGTCACCTACTAGGTGTGTAGATTTGTTATGCCACTTGGCCTCCCTGCTATTTAGTTTCCTAGTCTGTAAAACAGGAACAGAGGGAGGATTGGGTTAAATTCTTTTCACTGCTAATTTCTTGACTCCATTGTGATTTACCTTTTGTTTGCACAATATGTTAGTTTCCTATGATCACTGTAACAGGTTCCCACAAATGTGGTTGGCTTGAATCAACAAAATGTCTCCTTCAGTTCTGGAGGCTAGAAGTCTGCAATGGATTTTAATGGACTGAAACCGGGGTATACTCCCGCTGGAAGCTCTGGGGAAGAATCCATTCCTTGCCTCTGCCAGCGTCTGTGACTGCCAGTGTTTTTGGCTGGTGGCAAATCACTGTGATCAGTGCCTCTCTAGTCACATGGCCTTCTCACTTGTGATGGCATCTAGGGCTTTCCAGATAATACAGGACAATCTCCCTTGCTCAAGCTCCCTAGTGTAATCACACATGCAAAGATTCTTTCTTGATATAAGGTAACAGGTACAGGGATTAGGACCTGGTATCTCTGGAGGCCATTATTCAGCCGGCTGTACCTAGTAATAGTTATTAATGGTGGGTTTACTTTAGATAAAGCACTGTGGTTATATCATTGGATGTGTGGAAGTTGCTGCCTGCCCACCAGGATCTCCAGGGGAGAATTTTCTCAGTGTTCTGAATGGATACCTGCGTTTGATAGAACAATATGAGACTACTCTCTGCCTTGCTCCTACAGTGAATTAGCTTGATTTGTTTAATGTCAGTTATCTTTACCAAAAGGTTAATCATGCAAATATCCAAGTGCATGCTCTACCACCAATATTTGAATTATTTCCTGCATCATGCAATCTCCAAATGGTAGAAGGGAACTTCAACTGGGATTTGAGTCAGAAAAGCCCACACTATATTGCAGTGGAGTTAGAGAAGAGAACATTTGCTCTATCAGCTGCGTAAGTGATGTTTCTCTAGCAGTATACTCATAAATTTGAAAATATAAAGGATCAGCTCTAACATAGCCCAAGAACAGCTTGTAGCTCTGATTTGGAATGTCGTGTTTTACTGTTACTTAATCAAATCTAAGAGCAGTGGTTGGGAAGTGGGTTTTGTAAATATTGTTCTGAAGCATTCACATTTCAACAGAAAACAGATGCCAAGTGTTTTCATTACTGTTGATGTTTAAAGTTAGTGGAATAAAACACGAATCTACTCCTTGGTAAAGCAGAATGCCTGCGGAGGCCTGAGGTGGGGGAAGGGCAGAGGGCTGGAAACATGCATTTGTAAGGTTTGTATAGGAATGAGTTCACAGGGAGACCTTCACTTCTGCAAGAGAGGCCCACTGATGAAATATTTATCACTAGAGGGAAACAGAAACACAATTATACTTTAAAGTGTGAGTCACAGCACTGTCTTGTTCAACCATGCAACAAAATGGCTTGGAGGAGAATAAAATCACCTCTTCTGTATCTCTTCAGAACTTGGCGTTCCTTCAGTCGGCTTCTGTCCTTGGGTTCAGTGGCAGAGTGGCTGTTCTGTCCCTAGGGGGCCAGTGACCTTACCACTGGCCATCTACCTGGAGCTGCTTTTCAGAGAGGTGGTGATGATGGTGGTAGTAAGTGCTTGCTAAATGCTGAGCGCTGAGCTTTGGGCTTTCCTCATCTGAACCTCCTCGTACCCTCCAGTAAGCATCGCTGTCCCATTTTATAGATGAGGAAGCTGAGGCTTGGAGTAGCTTGGCCACTTACCTGAAATCACTCAGCTCCCAGGTGTCAGAACTGAAGTGTGACTGCAGTGCCCTGTCACAGCCCAGCTCCTGGTCTCTGAGGCTTGGCAACTCCTCTGGCTTTCTCTCCAAGGCCTATGTCACCAGCTGCTCTGGCGAGTTTTGCCATGCTATGCTGTATAGTGGTCACCATCGGTGGAGAGGGTTGAGAACATGGGTTTGGGCTGCTGGCAGCTCTGAGTACTGACGTATTTCTCACTGACTTTATCTCTTCAAATCCCATGTATTTCTAAAAGGGAGACAATACAGCGTTTGATGGCTTCCCAGGAAGAAAGAACAAAATCTCTTCCCTTCAATGACAGAAAATTCCACTTACTTCCTCAGAGGTGTTTTTCCTTCAGATTCCTTGTCTGCTTTTGACTGATGAGGTGGCGCCCTGCTTTTCACTTTGCACTTGCCACAGGCACTTGAGTTCTCTGGGCCAGGGCCGGAGACCTCTGCATTCATGCATGCATTCTTCCCCTCAACCAGTGTTTATGGAGCCGCCGCTCTGCCCAGGCCTGGTCTGGCACTGGGGCAGCACTTCCGAACATGTCCGGCCTCGCTCTTGGCCTCCCAGAGCCAACAGCACTTTCAGTGAGGGTACCATCAGCCTTTTTAGGCCAGACAGTTCCTCTTGTGAGGGCCTGTCCATTGCAGGCTGCTGGTCCTGACCTGCTAAGTGCCCCAGGAGGAGATGACTTCAAATGCATTCCCATGTGCCTCCAGGGGCACTGCTGCCCCTGACTGCAGGAAGCTGGATTTGTAACAGATTATGGTTGGCTGGAGTGTGTGCCCATTCTGGTTAGGGATGGTGCATATTTGTCTGTTTTCTAGGAATTTGGCCTGTGTTTGCTTAGGACAGAAAAAGGAGGTATTTGAAAAAGCAGAGGGAAAACCAAATCCACTTGTCAGGGTCCTGTGCTGAGAAGCGGTCCATGTTAGCAGCAGAAGTTGGTGTTCAGCTGCTCCTGCTGAGGCTGGGCCAGGAAGGCTGCTTTCCTTCATGTCTCCTTTGCTTCCCCTTCTTTCTGGTCCCTCCATCCTCTTTCTTGCCCTCTAGCTCCATCAAAAGAAAGCCAGATGGACCTGGTTGGCTGATAACCTGAGGCTGAGGCTAAGGAAGAACCTGGTTGGGAGGGAGGGAGTAGCCCAGAGCACACTGGGGGCCGAAAGGAAGAGAGGGGGGACTCCTCCAAGGCTGCTTGGCAACCTGAGGGCAGAGGACATCTTTCCTCCATTCTTTGATTGTGTGTGTGCTGATTCAGTCAATAGCAAGATATTCCCAGCAGATAGACCATACCTTCCCTCCCTTCTTACTGTTAACATAGAAAAGGACTTAGACAGACAAGAATGAGGCTGGGATCCCACTCTCCAGAGCCCACTGTCACCTGGTGCTCCCTCATGAAACGTGCAAGAGTTAGGAGTCTGAAGTGGATGAAATAAACACAGTCCTTGCCCAGGTGGAGTTGAGAAGCCAGCAAGAACCACAAATAATTTAAAAATTTTCAAAATTACCAGATGTTAAAGTTGGCTCTAGCATGTTAGTAAGGATGTGGAGGGACAGAACTCCTTTCAACCTCTGTTGGCAACAGAAGTTAAAGCTGTACCTACCTTTGACTCGACATTGCCTCTCCTGTTTACATACCCCAAAGGAACACTCCTACAAATACACCAAGAGTTGTGTACCGATAATGTCCACAACAGCTTTCTTTGTAGAGTAAAGAAAAGCACAAGGAAAAAGTTCATGAAGAAGAGGATGAATGAATACACTGTGGTTCGTTCACACACTGGAGTGCCTCAGAGAAAATGTGTGAATGGGAACTTCTCATTTCTGTGGACATACCACTAATCTGATAATGAACAACGAAAATAAGTTGCAGAGTATTTTCTGCAGTATGATCCCATGTACATTAAGTTTAAAAATATACAAAAGAACATAGCATATTGCTTAGGTATACAAACATATATATTAAAAACAAAATGAGATACATGGGAACTATAAACCTGAAAATCAAAAGAACAGCAATTGAGGAGGAAGAAGGGATGTGATTGCCAGGGAAGAGCAATCCCATTCCCAATCTTTGAAGAATCTCCATACTGCTTTCCAAAGTGGTTGTACTAATTTGTGGTCCTACCAACAATGTATAAGTATATATTTTCCTCACATCCTTCCTAGCAATTATCATTATTTGTCTTCTCGGTTGCCACTCTACCTGGGGTGAGATAAAATCTCAGTGTAGTTGGATTTGCATCTGCATGATTGCCAAGGATGTGGAACATTTTTTCATGTATCTGTTGGCTACTTGTATTTTTTCTTTTGAGAAATTTCTCTTTAGATCTTTTGCCCATTCATTCAGTGGGTTAATAGTATTTTGGTGTTGTTTGAGTTTTTTATATATTCAGTTTATTTACCCTCTATCAGAAGAATAGCTGGCAAAAATTTTCTCCCATTCTATACACTCTTAATTATTTACTTTGCTTGCAGAAGTTTAATTTAATTCTATCCTACCTATTGATTCTTGGTTTTATTTCTTCAGGATTAGGAGTTTTATTAAGGAAGTCAGTGCCTGCACTAATGTGTTGGGGTTTTGTCCCTCTGTTTTCTTCTAGCAGTTTCACTGTTTCTGGTTTAATTCCTATGTCTTTGATTCACTTTGAGTTGATTTTTGTGCAGGGTAAGAGGAAGGGATCTAATTTCATTCTTCTACATACTTTTTCCTAGCACTGTTTGTTAAAAAGGCCATCTTTTCTCCAACGTATGATTTTGGTACCTTTGTCAAGGATCAGATGACTCTATTTATATGGATTTGTCCCCATCTTCTAATGTCTTTTCAATTTCTATCTTTGGTGTTTTGTAATTTCACTGTAGAAGTCTTTCTCTTTTTTTAAATTTTTTTTTTGAGTTACAGATGGACACATCTTTATTTTATTTATTTTTGTGTGGTGCTAAGAATTGAACCCAGTGCCTCACATGTGCAAGGCAAGTGCTCTGCCACTGAGCCACAACCCCAGCCCCTCACTGTAGGAGTCTAGTTAGATTTATTCCTAACCATTTCTTTTCTTTTCTTTTTAATTTGGTACTGAGGATTGAACGTGGGCACTAAACCACTGAGCCACATCCCCAGCCCTATTTTGTATTTTATTTAGAGACTGGGCTCACTTAGTGCCTTGCCATTGCTGAGGCTGGCTTAGAACTCATGATCCTCCTGTCTCAGCCTCCCTAGCCACTAGGATTACAGGCATGTGCCACTGCCCCTGGCCCTAAGTATTTCTTTGAGGTTATTGTGAATGGGGCAGTTTTCTTGATTTATTTCTTGAAAGATTCATTACTGGAGTGTTAGAAAACTTTTGATTATTGTAGTTGATTTTGTATCCTCTTACTTTGCTGAGTTTGTTTATCAGATCTAGAAGCCTTCTGGTGGGATTTTTGGGGTCCTATAGGTGTAGAATCATGTCATCAGCAAACAGAGATAGATTGACTTCTTTTCCTATTAGTATCCCTTTAATTCTTCTCTTGCCTGAATTCTCTGGCTCAAGTTTCAAGAATAGATGGAATAGGAGTGGTGTGAGTGACACCTTTGTCTTGTTTCAAATTTTAGAGGAAATGCTTTCAGTTTTTCTCTATTCAGTATGAGGTTGGCTTTGGTTTTGTCATAAATAGCCTTTTTGATGTTGAGGTAAGTTCTTTCTATCCTTATTTTCTCCAGTATTTTAAAAATGAATTGGTGCTGGATTTTGCGAAAGGCTTATTCTTCACCCATTGAGATGATTATGTGATTTTTGCCTTTGATTCTATTTATGTAATGAATTACATTTATGTATATTGAACCAACCTTGAATCCCTAGGATGAATTCAACTTGATCATGATTTTCGATTTTCTTAATATGTTTTTGAAGGCAATTTTCTAATATTTTCTTAGGGACATTTGCATCTATGATCATTGGGGATATTAGTATGTAGTTTTCTTTCATTGACTTGACTTTATCTGAATTTGATTTCACGGTGACACTGGCTTTATAGAATAAGCTTGGGTGTGTTCCCTCCCTTTATATTTCATGGAATAATTTGAGGAGGTTTGGTGTTAGTTCTTCTTTAAAGGTCTGGTAGAACTCATCTGAGAATTCATCTGGTCCTGGGCTTTTCTTTGTTGGAAGGCTTTTTATTATTACCTGATATTGGTCTGTTTAGGTTTTTTATATCCTCTTGGTTCAATTTGAGTAGGTCATATATGTCTAGAAATTTGTCAGTATCTTCTAGATTTTCTGATTTGTTGGAATATATCTCTAGATTATGGAAATGTCTGGTGATATCTCCTTTTTCATTTCTAATTTTATTGGTTTGGGTCTTCTCTCCCATTCTTTTGGTTAGTTTGGCTAGACATTTATCAATATTGCTGATCATTTCAAAGAAACAAAGTTTTATTGAATTGATCCTTTGTATTTAAACCATTTTTTCATTAATTTTAGCTCTGATCTTAATTATTTCCTGTCTTCTATAGGTCTAAGAATTAGTTTGTTTCTGATTTTTAAGGCCTTGAGATGTAGCATTCGAGTGCTAATTTGGAATCTTTCTGTTTTTGTTTTTGTTTTTCTAATGTAGACACTTAATGCTATATACTTTTTTCACAGTATTCCAAAATGTTTGGTATGGTATATAGCTGTTCTCATTTAATTCTAGGAATTTAAAGAACATTTCTTCTATGGTCCATTTTCATTTAAAAGAATATTGTTTAATCTCCATATGCCTGTGTGGCTTCTAAAAGTTTCTTTCTGCTGAGTTCTAATTTCAATTTATTATAATTGGATATGATACATGAGCTCAAATTTCTATTTGCTAAGATTTGCTTTGTGACCTAAAATATGGTTTATTTTGGAAAATGTTCCATGAGCTGCTGAGAAGAACTTATATTTAGTTGTTGTTGGGTGAAATATTCTGTAGATGCCTGTTAGGTTTATTTGATTTATAGTATCATTTACTATAAATTAAAAAAAAAAGAGGAATTGCAGGATCATCATTAAATACCAGCAACAATAAGAAGCTGAGAACTAGATAAAGCATTAAAAAAATAAAGATGTGTCTTTATAGATTTTTATGTTTGGATGACCTGTCTTTTGATGAAAGGGTTGTGTTGAAATCACCAAGTATTGTATTATAAGGACTTAAAGTCAAGAAGGATTTATTTTACATAATTAGGTACACTGACATTTGGGGCATAAATATTTACTACTGTTATATCTTTTTGTTGGATTATTCCCTTTTACAGTATATAGCGGCCTTCCTTGCCTCTTCTGATTAATTTTTCTTGAAATTTGCTTTGTGAGATATGAGAATAGCTACGCCTGCTTGTTTTCAGACTCCATTTGAGTTGACTATCTTTTTCCATCTTTTTACTTTCAGTATGTGGATACCCTTGCTTATAAGGCTTTTTGCTAACAGCATATTGTTTGGTTTTGTTTTTTAATCCATTCTGCCAGTCTGTATCTTTTAATTGGAGAGTTGAGACCATTATATACATATACAGCATTATATAAATATACAGCATTAGAATAAATGTCTGGTGTCTCTTATGCCATTACACAATTATCACAAAAAGAGGAATTGCAGAATCATCATTAAATACCAGCAACAATAAGAAGCTGAGAACTAGATATAGCATTAAAAATATAAAGCAGGCATCAACTGTGCCCTTCCCAGTACAAATAGCCACAATGACATGAATAGTGGGGGGTAATTATATGAGCTAAATTGTTCTTTTATTTTTTAATTTATTCTAATTAGGTTTACATGACAGCAGAATGCATTTTGATTCATTGTACACAAATAGAGTACAACTTTTCACTTCTCTGGTTTTACATGATATAGAGTTACACCATAAGTGCATGAACCTAGAGCATTGTTGTCCATCTCATTCCACCATCATTCCTGCTCCTATTTCTCATCCCCTCTTTTCCCTCCCCTTTGACCAAAGTTTGTCCATTCTTCTCATGCCCCCTCCCACATTATGGATCAGTATCCACTTATCAGAGAGAACATTCGGCCTTTGGTTTTTTCAAATTGGCTTATTTCACTTAACATGATGTTCTCCAACTCCATCCATCTACCTGCAAATGCCATAATTTTATTCTTTTTTAATGCTGAGTAATATTCCATTGTGTATATATACCACAGTTTCTTTATCCATTCATCTATTGAAGGCCATCTAGTTTGATTCCACAGTTTGGCTATTGTGAATTGTGCATCTGTAAACACTGAAGTGTCTGCATGACTGTAGTATGCTGTTTTTAAGTCCTTTGGGTATAGACCAAGGAGTGAGATGGCTGAGTCAAATGGTGGTTCCATTCCAAATTTTCTAAGGAATCTCCATACTGCTTTCCAGATTGGTTGCACCCATTTGCAGTGTCACGAACAATGTATGAGTGTGCCTTTTCCTCCACATCCTTGCCAACACTTGTTGTTGTTTGTATTTTTGATAACTGCCATTCTTACTGTCATGAGATGAAATTTTAGAGTAGTTTTGATTTGCATTTCTCTAATGGCTAGAGATGTTGAACATTTTTTATATGTCTGTTGATGGATTGTATATCTTCTTTTGAGAAGTGTCTGTTCAGCTCCTTAGCCCATTTATTGATGGGTTGTTTGTTTTTTTGGTGTTAAGTTTTTTGAATTGAGTTTTGTGCATGGTGACAGATAGGGGTTTAGTTTCATTTTGCTGCCTATGGATTTCCAGTTTTCCCTGCACCTTTTGTTGAAGAGGCTATCTTTTCTCCAGTGTATGTTTTTGGCACCTTTGCCTAGTATGAGATAACTGTATTTATGTGGGTTTGTCTCTGTGTCTTCTATTCTATATCATTGATCTACATGTCTATTTTGGTGCCAATACCATGTTGTTTTTGTTATAATAGCTTTGTAATAAAGTTTAAGATCTGATATTGTGATACTTCTTGCTTCACTCTTCTTGCTAAGGATTGCTTTGGCTATTCTGGGTCTCTTGTTTTTCCAAATGAATTTAATAATTGCTTTGTCTATTTCTACAAAGAAAAATGTTGGGATTTTAATTGGGATTGCATTGAATCTGTATAGCATTTTGGGTAGTATGGCCATTTTGATGGTATTGATTCTGCCTATCCAAGAGCATGGGAGATCTTTCCATCTTCTAAGGTCTTCTTCAATTTCTTTCTTTAGTGTCCTGTAATTTTCATTGTAAAGGTCTTTCACCTCTTTTGTTAAATTTATTCCCAAGTATTTCATTTTTTTTGAGGCTACTATGAATGGGGTAGTATTTCTAATTTCTCTTTCAGAGGATTCATCACTGATGTATAGAAATACATTTGATTTAAGAGTATTGATTTTATATCCTGCTACTTTGCTGAATTCATTTATTAATTCTAGAAGTTTTCTGGTGGAATTTTTGGATCCTCTAAGTAAAGAATCATGTTGTTGGCAAATAATGATAGTTTTATTTCTTCTTTTCCTATTCGTATCCATTTAATTTCTTTTGTCTCTCTAATTGCTCTGGCTAGAGTTTCAAGGACTGTGTTGAATAGAAGTGGTGAAAAAGGATATCCTTGTCTTGTTCTCATTTTTAGAGGGAATTCTTCCAATTTTTTTCCATTGAGGATGATGTTGGCCTTTGGTTTTGCATAGATAGCTTTTACAATGTTGAGGTGTGTTCCTACTATCCCAAGCTTTTCTAGTCTTTTTGAACGTGAAGAGGTGCTGTATTTTGTCAAATGCTTTCTCAGCATCTACAGAGATAATCATATGATTTTTGACTTTAAGCCTATTGATGTGATGAATTACATTTATTGATTTCTGTATGTTAAACCAACCTTGCATACCTGGGATGAAACCCACTTGATCATGGTGCACTATCTTTTTTACACACTATCTTGTTTATGTGTTTTTATATACGATTTGCCAGAATTTCATTGAGAGTTTTTGCATCAATGTTCATCAGAGATATTGGTCTGAAGTTTTCTTTCTTTGATTTGTCTTTGTCTGGTTTTGATCAGGGTGATACTATCCTTATAGAATGAGTTTGTAAGGGTTCCCTCCTTTTCTCTTTCATGGAATAATTTGAGGAGTATTGGTATTAATTCTTCTTTGAAAGTCTTAAGGAACTCAGCTGAGAATTCGTCTGGTCCCAGGCTGTTCTTGGTTTGTAAGTTTTTGATGGTGTCTTCTATTTTCTTGCTTGAAATTGATTTGTTTAAGTTGTATATGTCCTCCTGATTCAGTTTGGGGAGATCATATGCCTCTAGAAATTTGTCAGTGTCTTTAGGATTTTCTATTTTACTAGAATATAGATTTTCAAAATAGTGTCTAATTATCTTCTGTATTTCAGTAGTGTCTGTTGTGATATTTCTCTTTTAATCTCAAATTTTAGTAATTTGAGCTTTCTGTCTTCTTCTTCTCATTAGGGTAGGTAAGGGTTTATTGATTTTATTTATTTTTTCAAAGAACCAGATTTTTGTCAGTTTTTTTGAATTGTTTCCTTTGTTTCAGTTTCATTGATTTTAGCCCTGAGTTTAGTCATTTCCTGTCTTCTGCTTCTTTTGGTGTTGATTTGTTCTTCTTTTTCTAGAGTTTTGAGATATAATGCCAGATGTAATGTTGTTTATTTGTTGACTTTTTCTTCTTTTAATGTATGAGCTTATTTTAATGTATGCAATGAACTTTCCTCTTAACACAGCCTTCATAGTGTTCCCAAGATTTTAATATGTTGTATCAGAGTTCTCATTTACCTCTAATAGTTTTTTTATCTCCTTCCTGATGTCTGCTATTATCCAAGTATCATTCAATAGCATACTATTTAGTCTCCAGGTGATGGAGTAGCTTCTATTTTTTATTTTATCCTTGATGTACTTTCACTCCATTATGGTTTGATAATGCAGGGTAGTATCTCTATTTTTTTGTATTTGCTAAGAGTTGCTTTGTGGCATAACATAGTCTATTTTAGAGAAGGATCTGTGTGGTGCTGAGAAAAAAGTGTAATCACTTGTTGATGGATGAAATATTCTGTAAATGTCTGTTAATTCTAAATTATTGATTGTATTATTGAGTTCTATGGTTTCTTTTTCTTTTTCTTTTTTTTTAGTTTTTGTTTGGAAGATCTGTCCAGTGGTTAGAGAGGTATGTTAAAGTCATCCAATATTATTGTGTTGTGGTCTATTTGATTCTCGAAATTGAGAAGGATTTGTTTGATATATGTGGATGCTCCATTGTTTGGGGCATAGATATTTATGATACTTGATGTATGGTTCCCTTAAGCAGTATGAAATGTCCTTCTTTTTCCCTTCTATCTTTGATTTGAAGTCTACTTTATCTGATATGAGGATGGAGACCCCTGCTTGTTTATGCGATCCATTTGAGTGGTATGTTTTTTCCCATCCTTTCACCTTCAGTCTATTGACATCTTTTTCTATGAGATGAGTCTCTTGAAGACAACATATATTGGGGTCTTTTTTAAAAAATCCAATCTTCTAGTCTATGTCTTTTGATTGATGAGGTTAGGTCATTAACATTCAGGCTTATTATTGCAATATGGTTTGTATTCCTGTTGATTTTGGATTATTTTTGGTTTTAACTTGTCTTGGTTTCTCCTTTGATTGGCTTTTCCTTTAGTGTAGTTCCTCCCTTTGCCAATTTTCATTATTGTCTTTCAATTCCTCCTCATGAAATATTTTGCCAAGAATGTTCTCTAGCGCAGGCTTTCTCATTGTACATTCTTTTAATTTTTGTTTATCATGAAATATTTTTATTTTATCATCAAATTGGAAACTTAACTTTGCTGGACATAAGATTCTTGGTTGCACCCATTTTCTTTCAGAGCTTGGTATATGTTGTTCCAGGATTTCCTGGCTTTGAGGTTCTGGGTTGAGAAATCTGCTGATATCCAGATTGGTTTTCCCCTGTATGTGATCTGAACCTTTTCTCTTGCAGCTTTTAAAATTCTATCCTTATTGTGTATGGTAGGCATTTTCATTATAATGTGCCTTGGTGTGGATCTGTTGTAGTTTTGTACTTTTGGTGTCTTGTAAGCCTCTTGTGTTTGATTTTCCAATTCATTCTTCATATATGAGACATTTTCTGATATTATTTCATTGAAGAAATTGTGCATTCCTTTGGTTTGTATCTCTGTGCCTTCTTCTATCCTGATAATTCTTAGATTTGGTCTTTGATGTTATCCCATAATTCTTGGATGTTTTGTTTATGTTTTCTTACCTTCTTCATTGTGTGGTCAACTTTCTTTTCTTTCTTTTTTTAAATATTTCTTTTTAGTTATACATGGACACAATGTCTTTATTTTGTTTAGTTTTATGTAGTGCTGAGGATCGAACCCAGTGCCTCATGTGTACAAGGCAAGTGCTCTGCCATTGAGCCACAACCTCAGTCCTTCAACTTTATTTTCAACATCACAGATTTTGTCTTCATTGTCTGAGGTTCTGTCTTCCAAGTTCTCTAGTCTGTTGGTGATACTTTCCATTGAATTTTTTATTTGGTTTATTGTTTCCTTCATTTCACGGATTTCTGCTTGGTTTTTTTCAGAGTGTATATCTCTTTCTTGAAGTAATCTTTTGCTCCCTGTATTTACTCTCTTATCTCTTTGTTGGAGTGATCAATGGTTCCCTGTAATTGCCCTCTTTTATTATTCTGTGCTTCACAAATCATTTTAATTATGTACATTCTGAACTCCTTCTCTGACATTTCATCTATGTGCTGTCAATGGATTCTATTATTGTAGCATCTTGAATTGTTTGGAGCATTTTCTTCCCTTGTCTTTTCATGTTGTTCATGTGTCTTCCTCTCTAGTGGTACCAATCTGAGGTATTACAGTTTCTACCCTATAATCTTGTAGTGTCCCTGCAAGTTACCAATCTCTCACCTCTGGTGTAACTGGGCCTGCAGGGACCTCAGGGATGATCTTCCTGGTCCTGGTTGTTGACTCTAGATGGAAGTAGGCAGAGACAGCCGCTGGTTGGTAGATGGGGGGCTACAGGGCGGCACGGTGTCAAGGTCCTCCTTTGCATGTGTGCAGTTGGTCTCCTCCTCCATGCATATGCAGTTGGTCTGCAGTCTTTATCTTTTAGGCTTATAGAGCCCCTGCAGGGTTCCAATACCTCTCCTTTAAGGGGAAGATCAATATTAACAGATCTCAATACAAACAATATATAGTTTTTTTTTTTTGGTACTGGAGATTGAACTCAGGGGCACTTGACCACTAAGCCACATCCCCAGCCCTATCTTGTGTTTTGTATAGAGGCAGGGTCTCACTGAGTTGCTTAGTGCCTTGCCATTGCTGAGGCTGGCTTTGAACTCGTGATTCTCCTGTCTCAGTCTTCCTAAGTGCTGGGATTACAGTCTTGTGCCACCGCACCTAGCTAATATATAGTTTTAAACCAAGTAGCTCCTAATAGGACATTTACAGCTTTGTCACAATATACAGAAATTATGAGTTCAATTAGTATCTACTATGTAAACACTGGGTTTGCAAAAGTGTCTACAGTTTCTGCTGGTGGAATAAAGAGAACTGGGGTGGGGTGTGGGATGAGATGTTAGGGATGTAGGAAGTGAAGATAGAGTTATTAGATCCTAGAAAGCATGAAAGAGGAATCCAAAAGAAGTTGGGTAGTAGTAGAAAAGGAGAAAGAGATTTGGGGAATACAAGTAAGTAGGAAGAAAATAGATTACAACAAACAAGGAAACATAAAAAATAAGAAAAATAAAACATGTAAAAATAGAAGATATGAGACTATACATTACAACTGTAGTATACTAATCAGATATTCCAGTCCTCGGTAGCCTAATGCGTAAAAAATACTTGGTTTCACAAATGTTTGGGATGTGAGAGTGGGAAAAGAGTGAGAGAGAGAAAAGAAGAAAAAGAAAGGAAGAAAAGATGAAAAGAAGGGATAATAGAGGGGAAAAAAATCTCAAGGTAAATAAAAAGGATTTCTTCCCTTCTCATCCAGTAGGTGGGGTTGTCTGTTGTTTACTGGTATCTCCCAGCTCAAGTCCAAGATTGTGAGGAAGGAGTCCCACACTGAAGGCGTCTGCTTTCAGAGATAGGATGTAGGGCCCGGCTGGGTGGTGGCATTGGACTATGTGTTCAGAGATGTAGCTCTGTGCTGTGCAGAAGTGGGAGGTTGCCCCTAGATCCTGTCCAGTGTCCTCAGGTGTAGGCAAATGGGGGAGTTCCATGATGGTAGATGGAGGTCCACACAGGAGCAGGAGCCAGGGGTCCCGTGTGGGAGTGATGGCTAGGGATCCTGTGTAGGTGGGTGACCCAAGGTCCAGCACAGTATGTGGGTGCTGGTGCTGGAGGTCCCTGCTGGAGTGTGTCCTGCACGGGCCAGCGGCTGGGGTCTTGTGCAAACACTGGGGCCTGGCGACTTGTACGGGCATGTGATTGGAATTCCTGCATGGAGGCAGTTGTCAGGGTCCTCTAATAACTTGCAGATAAACAGTGTTTCCATTGCTTTAATCCTCAGTCCTGGAGAGACTAGAAATGCAGCATCTGTCTAGGTTGCCATCTTGGATCCGCCTCCCTAAATTGTTCTTAAAGATAGCAAAATTAGAGTTCATTAAGAGGAAAGAAAAGGGTAGGAAAGTAAAAGAGTTTAAGTTTATTCAAAAGGAATAAGTGAACAGAAGTGCAGTAGAAGAGAGATAGCAAGGAGAAGTAAAAGAAGGAAGGGTAAAAAATAAAATAATGAGAGAGAGAAAAAAAGTAAATCTGGCTATTGGAGGGGGAGGAAAAGAAAAAGAATAATAAGAGAAAAACAAGAGCAAAAACAAACAAATAATCAAACCAAAGCACAGAAACAATACCCCTTACTCCTCTAAAGTCAAAACAAGGCAAGATAGCATATGGTTGAGGAAGGAAAATATGTAAAAACTAAAAATGTAGAAAAAAGTGCTAAAAATAAAGACAAAGAAGAATGCACACGCACACATATCCACAAGCTAGTCAACACAGCTAGAACACACACACACACACACATTCATGCTCAATGGAAAAAGGAGAAGAGAGGAAGGAAAAAGAAAAAGAGAAAAGAAATCTGAAAGAAAAATGAAGGAGTTGTCTCCACTGAAGTGGTCCAAACTGTTGACAAGGATGAGTGTTCACGGCCCATGCCCTTTCCTTTTCTTCTTGGGCTGTATACCCCTCAGAGACAGCAAGGGTTGGGGGTTGTTAAACTTGTCTTCTTTGAATTGCTCACTGTGGTGTTGGCTGGAGTGGGCTGGAACCAAAGCTGATTGTACTGGCTCTCAACCACCCTTGCTGCCAGCTTAAATCAGGGCAGAATTGAAAGTAGTGACAATTAGAGTTTCCTCCTTTGGAACTAGGTAGATGCCCTCCCAGGGTGGGGCTGATGCGGGGTTTCATATGTGAAGTTCAGGTGGCTGGTGTGTAGTTCTGACCTACCTTTTGAGCTTTATTTTGAGGTATGTGCTCTAGAGAGAATAGTTCGACCTCCTTAGTGTGTATAGAAGCCCATCTGTGCAGTGCGGCTGGGCAGGGGGAGCATCCTGAAAACTCCACTCATGAGAGAAAACAATCAACTTTCCACTCCTTTCATGCACTCCACAACCCACAAATGTGGTCTTACTAGGATCAGACCCCACACAAAAATGTGTCCACCTGTCTAGCTTCTGGGATCTCTACTAGTCCTGCAAGCTACCAGACCCAAAGTGAAAGCAAGAAGCACTCAGCTCAATGTCCTGGCCTGAGTCCCCCTGGGATGCAACTACCTCTGTGTCTGCCTCAGTTTCCCCTTTCCAGGAAGATTCTAAATCTCATGAGAGGTTTATGAAGGGACAGTCAGCTAATGCCTATTATGTGCTCCGTGGTCCCCACCACAGAGAGCAACAGCAGAAAGCTGGGCATGGCCACCAGAGTGAACTCTCGGCACAGCTTCCCTAGGATGGCATCTATGCATGGCCTTGATGGCCATGTGCTTAAGCTCTTCTACCCAAGAGAGCAAAGCACCCCTCACATATCTGGTTTACTGTGTTGCCACTAGGTCACTCAATTTTAAGCCACCCCTCTGTTCCACGGTTCCCTATGCCCAATTGTCTTGGCAAATTGAGTCTTTCCTTCTGCTTGGGTTGCTCCTCCCCTTCATGCACACCAGCACATGGTGCCATCACTTGGATTCCTGAGATATTCTTTCTTGTCCTGTGTTCAAAGCACCAGAATTTCTGTCTAGAAAATTCTGATATTGAGATTCAACCCATTCCCTTGTCACCCACCTCACTGGGAAGCAGCACTTTTGTGGTTTGAATCCTAAGTCAGGGAGCAACTGGAAATTGTACCCTTCCTCTACTCCCCCATCTTTGTCCTTCCATGCCTGGAGATATTGAACTGAAGATCTGAAATGGAGGAAGATAGAGTTAGGAGACTAGAAGGCAGAATAGTAAAAACAATGTCTAATCTAAGTAACAGAGAGAAAATATTTTTAAGAACAGACAGAGCCTCAGGGACATGTGGGAAAACATCTAATAGTCATATATGGAAGTAGAGTCCCAGAAGGAGAAGAAAATGAGATAGGGATAGAAAAAATTGAGTAAATAATGGCTTAAAACTTCCCTAATTTCATAAAAAGACATCAACTTAAAGGTGTAAGAAGCAGTGAACCCTACACAGGATAAATATGAAGACAGGTGTACAGTCAAATCATAGTCAAACTGCTAAAAAATAAAAAATGGAGTCTTGATAGCAGTCAAAAGATAACATTACATGATGAGGAACAAGGATTAGAATGATGACTGAATTTCCCTGGGAACTGAGAGATCAAGAGACAACAAAATAACATCTTTAAGAGTTGTAAGGAAACAAATCTCAACTCAGAAATTTTATATCCAGTTTATCCATAATTTTAAAGATGTATTAAATTTTTTGTTTCTTAAATAATTTTGCTTCCCACTACAGTTCAAGGGTCTTGTTTGCCTTTCTGTTTATATTATGCTTGCCTTTTTTTTGTTTTTTATATTTTTAGTGACAACCAATCTATGTCTTAATATTTTTAATGTATCTCTTGTAGAAAACAGCCTCTTATTTTAGTGTATTTAGTTCATTCACATTTAATGTAATTACTGATATAAATTTATTGAATTATATCAACTTGATATTTGTTTTCCATTTGACCCTTCTGTTTTTGTCCTCCTTGTTCTCTCTCTTGAGTCACTCACTCTGGGGAGGCCATCTGCCACGTCACTGAAGACATTCTTGCAGCCCCATGGAGAGCTCTTGTGATGAGGAACTGAGGCCTCGTGCCAGTAACTGTGTGAGTGAGCCATCTTCAGAGTGGGTCTTCTGGCCTGTGCAGATGACTTCAGCCCTAGCTGAAACCTTGACTGCAACTCATGAGAGACCTTGAGCCCGGGCAGCACACTAAACATCTCCCAAGCTCCTTACCCACAGAAGCAATGGGATAGTAAGCACTTCTTGTTCTAGGCTGCTCAGTTTGGGGTTATTCATTCTGCAGCAGTAGATAGCTGATTCAATCCCCATCTCTGGTTTTTCTCAGTTACTGCCTCACACACCATGCCACAGCTCCCATCTTACCTGTTACTTATACCCCACTCTTCTACTCTCTTCAAAACTTTAACAAATACGCCTTTCCCTTTTTCCTTCTGCTTCACTCTCTCTCATTATTTATTCTTGTTTTCTTTTTTTTAGCACATTCTATTGTAAACCACCCTCCCATTTTTCTGGTTCATGTTGCACTGATTTCTCCAATAAGACCCAAAGTGGATGACAGTGTAGGAGAAGGGGCAGGAGGAAATGCTGACCAAGTAATACCAGCTTTTTTTAATGGTAGAGGGAAGGGAAAAGTTACAAACATGCATCCATCTATCACTTTTGTCCCCAAAACATTAGGATTTATAACCAAAATTTATTTGCTCATTGTATGTTATGTACTATTCTAGGAGCTTTAAATGTATGTATTTAATCCTAAAAACATCCCAATGAGGAACATGCCATTATTATTCTTTTTCTTATTATTCTATTCTAAAGGAGAAAATGGAGGCACAAGGAAATTAAATTATTTCCCAATGGTGCAGAGCTGTCAAACACAGGACCAATGCATATTGCATCAAAGTCCCTATGAATATTGCATTAAATTGAGCTCTGATTGACTCAAACTTATGTTAACTATTACAGAGCCACGGGGCTGACTTCTCACAGCTTCAATATCAGTTAAGACATTTTTATGCCCACATTACCTAATATCTTTTCTTGGCTAGAAGGAAATCCAGGATCCAGAGAGGAATGGTGGCCTTTCGCTTTCTTTAACCCCCCAATGGAATCTGCAAGTGGAAAATTCAGGAATGTCTAGATTTTGGAATTAAAGTATAATTTGTATGCAAAATAAAAAACAAGCATTCAAACGAACAAACTACCTGAGGAAAATATTATCCTCCCCATTTGTTAGTTATCATAGGAGGACCATTCGCTCCATGGTACCAAAGTCATACACCTTCGGTGCGTCATCTGGCATAGAAACCTTCCCCAGCCTTGTGAAGTTCGGCATTGAGAAACTGTGGCCTCTGCTGCCTCATGCTGTTTTGCAATTCAGGAAGGACACATGTCTTTTTTTTTTAAAAAGTGCCTGTTTTTCTAATTACAAAAGTAGCACCATAATGTAACAGAACACAGAAGGGGAAATGACTTATCTGGTTTCCCTGGGGTCCTTAAATTCTGGTCTTTTGTTAGTCCTCTGTTTGGGCTCCACATGGAGAAAAGTCTAGCTCTCAGGACCTTCTTTTTTGCCACTGGAGCCTGGCCTGAATGAGACTCAGTTCAGAGCTGAAAACATTTTGTTTTCCTTCCATCAGTCCCACTAGAGAGCTGAAGGTAGACTTGTCATGAGTTCCATTTTCTAGCATTTGTTTGTTTCTTGCTATAATTGTGTTGTTTTCAAGTATCCTCTCCCTATCTCTGAGGACTTCATGCATCCACACCCTTCACTATGTGACTACCATGAATGACTCTAGTAAATGGGATACATTTTTTTAAAAATTTTTTAGTTCTAGATGGACATAATACATTTATTTATTTATTTTTATGTGATGCTGCGGATCAAACCCAGTGCCTCACGCATGCTAGGCAAGTGCTCTACCACTGAGCTAGAATCCCAGCCTTGGTGTTATGGTCTGGATGTAAGGTGTTCTCCAAAAGCTCACGTGTGAGACAATGGGAGAAGGTTCAGAGGAGAAATGATTGATTTGTAAGAATCTTAACCCAACCAGTGAAGTACTCCCCTGGTAGGGATTAACTGAGTGGTAACTGAAATGGTAGGGTGTGGCTGGAAGAGGTGGGAATTGGGGTGTGATTTTGGGGTGTATATTTGTATCTGGTGAGTAGAGCCCTCGCTCTCTCTCTGCTTGCTGATCATCACATGAGCTGCTTCCCTCTGCCGCATTTTCCTGCCTCACCTCGAGCCCCAAGGAATGGAGCCTGCTGTCTATGGATTGAGACCTCTGAAACCGTGAGCCCTCAAATAAACTTTTCCTCCTCTACAGTTGTTCTGGTGGGGTCCTTAGTAGCAGTGAAAAAGCTGACTAAAACATCTGGAATGTATTTCTTTCAGGAGTTATTCTAGTAGGTGGGATCTATTGGTTGGCTTGCCATGTGACTTGCTTGGCCAATGGAATGTGAGTGGACATAATCTATGCCATGTCCAAGCAGAAGCTTTCAATGAGACTGCATCACTTGTCTTGACTTCTTTCTTCCTGCCTTCTGCAGGAAGAAAGAAGAGTAGTAGACAGGTGGAGCAAGGCTGAACAGAGACGAACATAGCTGAGCTGCAAACCTGAGTGCTAGTAATAAAACTTTGTTATTGTAAGCCAAGGAGATCCTTGGAGTTGTTACAGCAAATGATTAATAATCCATGGTCATGTCAGTAAACTAACTGAAGGCCCTGCATCTCTGGGGCTAACACCCCTCATTGGAGGCATCTAAATGCCTTTCAGATCTCTCCCCAAAGGAATATATAACCTCACTCTGTTTTCACTGACAGATCCAAATGTTGACATTATGTTGATGGAGAGCAATGTAACTTGATGATTGAAAGACAGCCTGTCTCCTAAATTCTCTGCCATGTCCTCTCTGACTTTGGGCTGTTTGGTTTACCACTTTGTTCTTCCTTTTCTTCATCTTGGCAAGAATAGAACTAACCTGACTTTGGATGTGGGGGATACGTGCAGTACAAGGCAGCTGTGACTGTTGGTTATTGACTCCCTCCCACTGATGGACTCAGGAGGCAATGAGGGATATTCACAGAATGAAAGGCAGAACTTCTAGAACTGCAGCTGGATCTCCTGCGGCCCATGTCTGTCCCTTCTGGTTTCTGAGACATTTTTTCCTTCTCAGTAGGTGAGCTCTCTCCAAGGCCAGAGAGGTAAAAGTCCTCCCATGCTGCTCCACTTAACAACAATCAGGGAGGAGCTGGAATGGGCCTGGCTTGGGTCATGTTTCCATCCCTAAATCAATCTTTTCACCTGGAGGCGAGGGTTCTCCCGGGCAGCTGTGCCTGGCTCACACATCACAAGGCTCTGTTGCCAGAGCATATGGAGGGTTTTGAGGTAATGGCACAGTTGCTGTAACTTAGATGGACTTTGCGATAGTGGGTGTCAGCATGAAAAACCCCTGGTCTTGGAAGGCAGGCAGCTGTGTGACCCTGAGAGAATGTCTTCTGTATAATGAACCTTTATTCCCTCAAATGCAAGTGGAAGCACTTCCTCCTTGCAGATCTGTCGTGAGGAAACGAGGTGCTACACGAAAGCATCTGGACTGTTGTTATTCCCTAGGTCTGCTGTACTTAAACCTGGGCTGCTTGGGCATAAGATGGTCCCCTTTCCCTGATGTCCCATTTCTTAACTTTGCAATGAGAAATACGGCTCTCAACTGGCCCAAGGGCCACCATCAGTAGCTTACTGCATTCTCTTCCTGGAGGCAACAAGTGGGAACCAGATTACCGGGCAGCATCTTGACCGTGACACTGGAGTACACAGAAGAATTCATGTGGTTTTTGAGAGGATTTTTTTTTTAAGCTAGGACACCTTGTCGCTTTGACTTGTTACATTAGCAATTCTTAACTATTTGGCATCATAAATTCGATAGAGGATCTAAAAATGAAACTTAGATGCTCTTCTAACAAAGATATACAATTACACACACAATTTCAGGAGGTTCACAAATCTCCGGGGGGCCAATCAAGGGACTCCAAGTCCAACCCCCCCACATGCTAGGTGTGTTATCTTGCCAAGGAAACTCTGATCACTTAATGGACACAGAATGGTGCTTTGATGGGCACTGCAAAAACAATCAAACAGCAAAAAAAAAAAAAAAGACATGATAATTATGCTTTTTCTACATGGTTGCTTCCAAATTACATATATCCCCATATCAGACTGATCCCAACAGTTTAATTGAATTGAGACTATTGTCACATCATATAAGGACTTGCCAACAAAATGGAAAATTTAAGAAACTCTTTTTCTAAGTTGTTAAAAGGTTGCTTTCAGAATAAATTAAGTTGTAGACATTTTCTTTCAATTAAAAAGTCTTCCAGAAATGTCCGTTTTAGAACCAGCTAAACACACAACACACACACACATGCCAAAAGGCCCCCTGAAGTTGTTTAGAATTTTATGTCATCAGTCTTGCTATTAATCTTCCAGCTTCTAGTACATCTCATCCCCCCTTAAGTTTTGCTATCTCCTGATAATTGCAACATTTTTACACAGTACATTGTAGATTAGAGAGTATTTCCCTTACTGTTACCTTTTTTCCTTGACACTCATTACTTACCTCAATTTACAAATATGGAACCAACACTTGGGGAGAGGGTGCAGCTTTGCCACACAGCTGGTAAGGGAGGAAGCAGAAGAGAAATGGAATTCAGTGCAATCCCTATGCTTGTTTTCCAAAGGTTATGGGCTGATACTATTTTGGCACACATAGGATGTTTTTATTTACAGAGAATAAAATTTAGTTGTTTATAGTAAAAACTACTATATATAAAGTTTTGTATGAGTTTTAATCCAGAAATACATCATTACTATTCTTTTTTTACAATTTCCTCTGCCTTTCAGATGTCATTTTTATTGGAAATGTCATAATTTATAACACCATTTCCTAGTGTTAGGCATTTAGTTTCTAGTTGTTTTTCTGTAACAGCTGACAAGGTAAAAAACATGTTTGTGACATATAGCCTTTTGCTTTTGTTGAATTATTTCCTTAGAATACATTTCCGGGGGTGAAATTACTAGAAATGTTTTATAATATTGTTTTCCAATGAGGTCATCTTAATTTATAAAGGAACCTATAATGAATGAGAGTCCTCATTTCATTCCAAATTGGCCCACAATACGTACTGTTTAGTTTGTGAAATTTTGCCAGATAGGGTAAGTTTAAAATATTTCAAGACAGCTTTATACTGCATTAAAATTCAGTAGCATGGATTTTGATTTTATGCTTATGTATGGGGAGTATACTGGGGCTTGAATCTGGTGACGTTCTACCACCAAACAACATTCCTTTTTATATTTTATTTTGAGGCAGGGTCTTGCTATGTTGTTCAGACTGGCCTCAAACTTGCCATCCTCCTGCCCCAGCCTCCAGAATTGCTGGGATTATAAGTGTGTACCACTATGCCCAACACTGTGCTTTTTTAAAAAATATTTTTGTGGGTGCATATAAATTATATATTTATATCCTTTTCCTATATATGTATTGGATCTTGATGTGTTCATACAAATCTGAATTATCTCAAGGTTTGATACATTTACTTTAAATATTTCCTTCCTTCCTTCTAAAGTTTTAAACAGATTGAGGTACAATTTGCATATGGCAAAAATTCATCCTTTGCAGAGACTTTGACAAATACCTGCAATCAGGTCACCTCCAGCACAATCCAGAACAACCCTATTCACTCTGTATTCCTTCCTTCCCCTTTGCAGTGCCCTCTGCCATTGAGCCCAGGCCCTGGAAACCACTGATCTATTTTTCTGTCCTGTAATTTCTCCTTTTCCCGGATGTCACCAAGGTGGAAACATGCAACCTGTAGCCTTTGGAGTCTGGCTGCTTCCGCAGGCAGAAGGCACTTCCAGCACCACATGTTGTGCTCCTTGTCTTGCCGAGTCAGATTCCATCCTACAGTTGTAGCAATCTATTTACCTTTTTCTTTTTCAACCCTTCTATTTTTAGCTTTGTGAATCTCCCTTTCTGAGAGTCTTACATCTTAACTGTTTGTGTTTGTTGGCCAATCTTTTCATTTGGGATTATTTCTCTTGAGAAGATTTCACTTAATCAAGTTCTTTTGCAAATAAGAGAATTCTACGAAGCACAGCCCATATGTGTCCATGCAGCATCCTTTCACAGAGGAACTAACGTTTGTCAGCATCCCACTACAGGCCAACTTCTGGGTATCCTGGGTGAAGTGGCATAATCCTGAGAGCTCTCTTGCTGTGAGCTCTTGATTTTAATGGAATTTTAATTGTTAGTAGTAGAAATGAAGATGCTGAAAATAAATATGTTCCCCTGGAGGTAAGACAAATGCCCAGTACGGCAGGGCTGCAGCACCACCAAGGAGGAGAAAGTGAGCAACTTGTCATCTGGTTGGAATACTGTGGTACACTCAAAGTAAACGTTATTTTAAATTCAAGGAAGTGTTTGCTTTTATGTTAGTTGAATTCTCACGTGTCCCGACCTTCTCCTTGGCAACTTCTCAGAGCAACTGGCAGATGATTTTCAATTCCTTCTCCAGGTCATTTTCAGGATTGAGCTTGCACAGCTTCCTTGGAGATATGTGGGAGAAGTATAGAGCTCATGGGACCCGATTTGAGGAGACTCTTGTATCCTCTGGGAAAGGAGCATGTGACAAAGAATCTGGGGTTTTCTGAGATCTCAGTGAATTCATCTTAGTCTGAAGCAGTTTCTTTAAAATTTTGTAAATATTTTTCACTATCATCAATTTCAAGCTACCAGCATGACATTGTTGAACACAGAGTTGGAAAGAGACGAGGTCCATCGGCTCTTGTTAGCTGGCCAAGTATGAGCTGGCGCAAACACACTCCTGAGTCCACTGACCGAGGTTTTATGTCTCCAAACTGCAACACCTGCCCCAGCTTTCACCACACCAGCACTCTCCCCTGACATTCTTCTCTTCCCTTGACAGTGCACCCAAGGAAGGCACAGGGGAGAGGACTCAGTTTCCAGTGCATGTGAGACCTTCTCTCAGCCTTTCACTGATTGATTTGTTCAAGTAGGAGTTCTTGAGTATCACCCACATGAGAAGCACAGTTAGTTGTATGTATCCTGGTTTCAACAGGCTAGCCAAGCTCCCTGCTCTCAGAGTTTATAGTCTGCTAGTAGAGGCACTCAAAATCCAGTAAAAAGCAGCAAAGATATCAGATAATACTAAATGCTGTGTGGAGCTTTTAAGCAGTGTTGGTGTGAAGGAGTTCTAGGCAGTTGTTTTAGGTGGATACTCAGGAAAGACTTCTCTGAGGAGGTGACATTGAAACCAAGACTGAGAGGCAAGAGGCAGTCTTTGTTTGGTCTTTGCTAGTCCATGAATACTTACCTGTTTTGGGTATTTTATTACTACTACTACTACTATTACTACTACTACTACTGCTACAGCTATATTTGTGTGTGTGTGGGTGTACATGCTGTGTATTGAGCTCAGGGCCTTGCACATACTAACTACATGTTCTAACACTGAGTTGCACCCCCAGCCTCTAATATTTCTTCATATCCCTGAGCATCCCATGGCCTTTACTTGTTTATTGCTTGTACCCCTAGTATTTAGAACAATACCTGGAACATAGTTTATATTCATACGTATTTATTAAATTGATAAATAATTGAACATGATTTATAGTCTCACTCAAAAAGTCTACACATAAGCTTCAGCATGGTGGTCCAAATCAGTTAGAGGTTTCTAATCAGAAGGATGGGGGCTCTAAAGTTAATAAAGTTTAGCTAAGATTAGCTAAAGGAATTAGATGTTAACAACTGAGATGTCTTTATGTAAATGTAGGGTCGTTCACAGATTTCTTCCTTGATATTAGTTGAGAGAACCGGAAGAGAATGGGGAAAATTCAATATTCAAGTTTTTTTCACTTGAGTTCATTCCAATGCAGCTTGAAATTTTCTTTTTGGTAATTTTAGGATCATCAGATCTCTATGTCCTTAAACTGTTGATCTTTAGGAGAACACAGGACCTCTAGGAAAAGGAGATTCCTCTGGCTTGTATCTTGATCTTGCACAAAATTAGCTAACTGGCCTTTCTTGGGCACTTCCTGTGGAGGGATGAGGTTGTATCACAAGGAAGAAATCTGTAACTCCTCATCGCTGGCCTGTGAAGATTGGCAAGTCTGTTACTTGGTTTCATTTTCATCCATCCGTGGAACTGAATTATGGCTCAGCACCTGAGATTCTTTCTCTAGAAAATGGTCTTGAATGAAAGACTAGGCTCCAAGAGAGGTCTTAGCCTTCTTCAATCAGACATTTTTTCAGCAAAGCCTTCCTTGATCTCCTGTTACATGTCATGATCTTTTTCTGTATTTTTTTGCATATTTTCATTGGTGCATTATAGCTGTATATAATGGTGGGATTTGTTGCCACATATTCATACATGCACACAATATAACAATATAATTTGGCCAGTAGCATTTCCCAGTATTTCCCCTTCCCTTCTTCCCTCCCTCCCACTGCTCCCTTGGGTTTTCACGAGACTCACCCATATCCACCACCAACCACCTTTCTTTTCCTTTTTACTCTCCAGCTTCCACATTTAAGAGGAAACAAAACCCTTCAACTTTATGAGTTTGGCTTATTTTGCTTAACAATATTCTCAAGTTCCATCCATTTTTCTGCAAATTACAAGCTGTCATTTTTCTTTATGGTTGAATAAACTTCCACTGTGTGTGTGTGTGTGTGTGTGTGTGTGTGTATGTATGTAATATTACATTTTCATTATTCATCTAGACCACCTAGATTGTTTCCATAGTTAGGCTGTTGTGAACTATGCTGCTATAAACATGGGTATGCATGTATTACTATAGTATGCTGACTTTAATTCTTTAGAATAAATACCAAGGAGTGGTATAGCTGGGTCATATGTTGTTTCGATGCCTAGTCTTTTGAGGAACTTCCATGCTGATTTCCATAGTGGCTATACTAATTTACAATCCCATCAACAATGTAAAGTGTTCCTTCTTCTCCACGTCTTCTCCAGTGTTTATTATTGTATGTGCTCTTGATGCTGCCATTCTGGTTAGAGTGAGATGTAAACTCAGTGTAGTGTTTTTTTTTTCTTTCCCAGTGCAGTTTTGGTTTGTGTTTCCCTAATTGCTGACAATGTTGAACATTTTTTCATGTATTTGTTGGCCATTTGTATTTCTTTTTTTGAGAACTGTCTAGTTAATTTTCTCATTTATTAATTGGGTATTTTTTTTCTTGGAATAAAGATTTTCAAGTTCTTTATATATTCTGGATATTAATCATCTTTCAGAAGAGTAGCTAGGAAAGATTTTTCTCTCATTCTATAACTTCTCTCTTCATTATTGTTTCCTTTGCTGTGCAGCTTTTAAATTTGATGCCATTCCATTTATTAACTCTTGGCATTATTTCCTGAGCTTTAGGGGTCC
This sequence comes from Geosciurus inauris, assembly GCA_004024805.1. NCBI lineage: Eukaryota > Metazoa > Chordata > Mammalia > Rodentia > Sciuridae > Geosciurus > Geosciurus inauris. The sequence continues at coordinate 34,998 of PVHX01009550.1, forward strand.
TATTGAAAAAGTTGTTGCCTATGCCTATATGTTAGAGTGTTGACCCTGTGTTGTCAACATTCAGGAGTTGTATAGTTTCTGGTCTAATTCCTCTGTCTTTGTTCCATTCTAAGTTGGCTTTAATGCAGGGTAAGAGATAAGGATTTAGTCTCATTCTTCTACATATGGATAACCAGTTTTCTCAATACCATTTGTTAAAAAGACTGTTTTTTCCTCCAGTGTGTTTTTGGCACCTTTGTACAAATCAGATGATCATATCTGTATGTGTTTGCATCTGTGTCTTCTGTTCTGCACCACTGGTCTATGTGTCTGTTTTTATACCAGTACCATGCAATCTTTATTATTATTGCTCTGTAGTATAATGTGAAGTCAGGTATTGTGGTGCCTCTAACATTGTTGTTTTCTATTCTGTTATTCTTCCAAATGAATCTTGGGGCTGTTTTTTTTTTCTAGTTCTGTAAAAAATATCATTGTTATTTTGATGAGGAATGCATCAAGTAGTTTTTGCTTTTGGTAGTATAGCCATTTTTACAATATTAGTTATACCTATTCTTGAACATGAGAGGTCTTTCCATCTTCTTGTGTCTTCTTCCATTTATTCAATGTTCTATAGTTTTCATTGTAGATGTATTTCACCTCCTTGGCAAGATTTATTCCTACATTATTAAAAAGTCTATTGTGAATGAGATTGTTTTCCTGATTTCTTTCTCAGTAGATTCATTATTGGTGTATAGAAAAGTTATTGATTTTTATATGTTGATTTTGTAACGTACTTTGATGGATTTGTTTTAATAAGAAAAACTATAGTAGTGTTTTAGTAGAGTTTTTTTTTAATCTTGTAAGTGTGGGATCTATTTTGGCCAACTTTTTGTTGCTATGACCAAAAGATCTGGCAAGAACAATTTAGAGGAGGAAAAGTTTATTTTGGCTCAAAGTTTCAGAGGTTCAGTCCATGGTTGGCTAACTCTGACTCCATACCTCTGGACCTAAGGTGAGGCAAGGAGAGAGAGGGGGGGGAGAGAGAGAGAGACAGAGAGAGAGAGAGAGAGAGAGAGAGAGAGAGAGAGAGAGAGAGAAAAGAAACTCTTCTCACCAAAGACAAAATATAAACCCCAAAGGCACAGCCTCAGTGATCTCCTTCTTCCAGCCATATCTTACCTGTCTACAGTTACTGCCCAGGTAATCCATACTAGTGGATTAACCCACTGATTATATTATACCTGTCATAATCTAATCATTTCACCTATGAAAATTCTTGCATTGCCTCACACATGAGATTTTGGGTGACAACTCATATCTAAACCATAACAGGATTATATCATTGGCAGTGATAATTTGACTTCTTCCTTTCCTATTTTTATCCCTTTTACTTACTCCTCATGCTTAATTGCTCTAACTCAAATTTCTAGCACTACATTGAATAAGAGTGTACATAGTGGACATTCAGGACTTGTTCTAGATTTTAAGGGAAATACTCTCAGTTTTTCTATATTCACTATGATGTTGGTTTTGAGTTTGTTGTATATAGCCTTTATAATATTGAGGTTAGGTTCCTTCTAATCCTAGTTTCTTTAGTTTTTTTTTTTTTAATCATGAATGGGTGCTGAATTTCGTTAAAGGCTTTTCCTACATTTATTGAGATGGTTAGGTGATTTTTGTCTGTAATTTTATTTGTGTGGCAAATTACAATGATTGATTTATGTATGTTAAGCTATCCTTGCATACCTGGGGTAAAGTGAATTTGGTCATGATGTAAAATTTTCTTACTGTGTTGTTGAATGTGATTTGTTAATATTGTATTGAGGATTTTTGCTTCTAGGTTTATCAGTGATGTTGGTCTGTAGTTTTCATTCCTTGGTATGCCCATATCTGGTTTTGGTATGAGTGTGATACTGGCTTCATAGGATGCATTTGGAAGTGTTCCATCACTTTCTTTTTCATGGAATAACTTGAGGAGAATTTATGAGAAGAAGGAGAATTTATTCTTTAAATGTCTGGTAGAATTCAACTGAGAATCCATCTGACTTTGTTGAAAGACTTTGTATTGCTGCCTGTATTTCAGTGGTAGTTATTGATCTGTTTGGGTTTTCTATGTCCTCTTGATTAAATTTTGGCAGGTCATATGTGTCTAGAAATGTATCCATTTTTAAGTTTTCCAATTTATTGGCATATAAGTTTTCAAAATAGTCCCTAATGGCCCTCTGGATGTCTGTGGTGATCTCTCCTTTTACGTCTCTAATTTTATTAATTTAAGTCCTCTCTCTTTTTATTTTGGCTAGTTTGGCTAAGGGCTTATCAATCTTGTTTATCTCTTCAAAGAACCAACTTTTTAAAGCAATCAATTTTTTAAAAATTTCCAGTTTATTGATTTCAGCTCTGATCTTAATTATTTCTGTCCTTTTACTGGTTTTGGAATTGATTTGTTTCTCTTTTTCAAGGGCATCATCTCAAGATCCATCATTGAATTGTTTATTTGGGATCTTTTCAATATTCTTATGTAGGCACTCATAACTATGAACTTTCCTCTTTGAACTTCCTTTATAGTGTCTAAGAGGTTCTGGTATGTTGTATTACTCTTCTTGTTTGATTTTAAGTATTTCAAAATTTCCCCTCTGATTTCTTCTGTTACCTATTCATCATCAAAAGTGTGTTTTTCAAGCCGGGCGTGGTGGCGCACGCCTGTAATTCCTGCACTTTGGGAGGCTGAGACAGGAGAACCACGAGTTCAAAGCCAGCCTCAGCAAGGGCGAGGCACTAAGCAACTCAGTGAGACCCTGTCTGTACATAAAACACAAACTAGGGCTGGGGATGTGGCTCAGTGGTTGAGTGACCCTGAATTCAATCCCTGGTACCAAAAAAAAAAAAAAAAGTGTGTTTTTCAATCTCCATGTGCTTATATCGTTCCTGTAGGTTTTTTGGCATTGATTTCTATTTTCATTCCATTAAGATCAGATAAGATGCAAGGAATTATATAAGTTTATTTTTGTATTTGCTAAGAGTTGCTTTGTGGCTTGAAATATGGTCTATTTTAGAGAATGTTCTATGAGAAGCTGAGAACAAAGTATATTTGGCTGTTGTTTGGTGAAATGTTCTATAGATATCCTTTAAGTCCATTTGATTTATAATATTTTTTAGGTCTGAAGAGTAAAGAGTTTATGTCTGGATTACTTATCTATGGGTGAGAGAGATGTGCTGAAATCAAATTATTATACTGGAGTATATCTGAGTCCTTAAATTGAATAGGGTCTGGTTTTTTGTTTTTGTTTTATTTTTAAGAACAGTAAATGTTTTATGTAATTAGGTGCACCAACATTTTGGGCATGAGTGTTTACTATTGTTATAGCTTCTTGTTAGATTGTTCCCTTAACTGGTACAAAGTGACCTATTTTGTCTCTTCTGATTAATTTTGGCTTAAAGCTTGTTTTGTGAGATATGAGAGTAGCTACTCCTACTTATTTGGGGGCTCCATTTGCATGGTATGTCTTTTTCCATCCTTTCACTTCTAGCCTGTGACTGTCTTTGTCTGTAATGTGAGTTTCTTGCAAACGACATATAGTTGGGTCTTGTTTTTCAATTCATTCTATCAGCCTATATCTTAATTGGAGAGTTGAGACCATTCACATTCAATGTTATTATAGAGAGACAGTTATTAATCTTGCCATTTATATTTATTTATAATGTTTATGTTTGTCTTGTTTCTCATTTGCTTAGCTACTCTTCAAATGAGATTTTTCCATTTGTGAATTCAGGTTTGTTTTTGATTGCTTCTGCATGTAGTATTTCTTTTAAATATTTTCTGTAGTGCTGGCTGCTTAGTGGTCTTGAATTCTTTTAGTTTCTGCTTGTCTTGGAAGATTTTTTTTTTTACTAATTGAATTGGTAGATTTTATTTTCAAAATGGCTTAATACTACACACTCTCTTGGAAGGTTTTTATTTCTTCTTTGATTCTGAAGGATAGCATTGCTTGATATAGCAATCTTAGTTGACAGTTATTTTCTTTCAGTGCTTGGAACACATCATTCCAAATCCTCCTGGATTTTAGAGTTTCTGCTAAGAAATCTGATGTAATTATTATTGGTTTCTCTCTAAATGTGATGTGACAGTTTTCTTCTGAGGCCTTTAAGATTTTAAATATGTTAGGTATTTTAATTATAATGTGTCGTGGAGAGGTTCTTTTTTGATCTTGTCTATTTGGGGTTCTGAATGTATCATGTATCTGGATATTCATCTCATTCTCAAGATTTGGAGTTTTTCTGTTATTATTTCCCTTAAGATGTTATTCATACCATTAGTCTGCATTTGTCATCCCACTTAAATCCCAATGATTCTTAAATCTGGTCTCTTAATGTTGTCCCAGAATTTTTGTATATTATGTTTATAGTTACTTATTTTCTTTTCCTTAATATTGTCTGAATGTTCAAGGTTGGACACTTTGTCTTCCAATTCTGAAATTATATTGGTCTACTCTATTAAAGTGTCTTTAAAAAATAGTTGCAGATGGACACAATACCTTTATTTTATTTATTTATTTTTATGTGGTGCTGAGGATTGAATCCAGTGCCTCACATGTGCTAGGCAAGCGCTTTACCACAGAGTTACAACCCCAGCCTTAAAGTGACTTTCAATTGTTCATTTTATTTGTGTCTTTCATTTCCAAGATTTCTGTTTGGTTCTTTCAAAATATCTGTATCTCCTTCATGTTGTATACCAACTTCTTCAATTTATGCCATTGTTTTTTTATGTTCTTTTGGAATTTATTGATCATTTTTATAATCATTCTTTTGAATTATTAATCTGGTACTTCACTCCAATATCTTTGGAGGCAGTTGCAAGTGAAGTATGAACTTTAGGAGGCATTGTGTTACCTTGTTTTTACATATTTCTTTTATTCCTGTGTTGAGTTTTATGCATCAGTTGGGATAGAATTCTCTTCCACTCTTATCTGTGGGCTCTTTTATGGTACAGGTTCTTTTAAAGTGTGCAACAGTGATCTATATTGAGACCTCTCCTAGATGTAGTATCCACATCCTTTCTGTTAATTCTCTTTGTTTTTGCTATAGGAGGGGATGCCCTTGAGGGGAGCTTAAGGCCCTCCCAACCATTTATACCTGGGGTATGGTCATTAGTTTGGGTTTTTTTTGTTTGTTTGTTTTTGTCTTTTCTATTCTTTGTATTAAAGTATCACTGAAATTTGAGTTGGTGGGACAAGGTGTACTGTCTCTTGGCTAGGTTTAGTTCAGCAGCAGAGTCTCTACCTGTGAACTTGTAGTATCCCTATAGATTCCCAGCACCTCACAGAAAACAGGGAAACAAACCATAGCAACCACTGAAGCAACCAATATAAAGCCTTAAAATAAATACCCAGTTCCTATTCTGACATCTACAACACTAATTACCATAAGAACAGGAATGGTGGGGTTAGCAATTGCCAAAAGCAAAAACAATAAATAGCTGTGAGCTAGGTCTGGTATTAAACAGCAGGTGTCAACTCTGCCATCCACAGTACCAATAACTGCAACAAAATGAATGGTGGGGCAGGAGTTATATAAACCAAATAATTCTAAAACATGGTAAAAATAGTTCATTAAGAGAAAATAAAATGTAATAGGAAGGAAAGAAAATGTAGAATGTTGAAAGTGTAAACAGAGAGAATGGAGAAGAGATATAGCATGTGATGGCTATAGAGGAGGAGAAAAATAAAAACAAATAAAAGTAAAGGGAGACAGAGAAAAGAGAATTTGACTGTTAGTGGGAGAATAAAGGAGATAAAGAGGAATAAACAAAATAAAACAAAAATACACAAACAAAATCCTAACCTTCAAAAGACAAGGAAAAATAACAATCATAAAAAGATGCTAAACATAGGGAAAAAAGAAAAAAATGTATATGTATATATCCATGAACCAATGAACCAATTGCCATAGTAAGAAGACCACACACACACACACACACACACACACACGGAAAAAGGAAAAAAGATTCTTAATTGAAAATGTAAGAATTGTTTCCCTTAAGGTTGTCAGAGCTATTGACAAGGATGGATGGTCACTGCCTATGCTTAACTATCCTTTCCATATATTCTTGGGCAATGTACTGAGAGAGAGAGAGAGAGAGAGAGAGCGTGTGCGCGCAAGTGCAAGAGATGGGGGTTTTTAACTCCTTTCTTTTTCTGTGTTGGTCATGAACTGCCAGTTGGAGTAGCCTAAAACTGAAGCTGGTTGAAATAGCTTCTCACAAGTACATAGTAGGATGGAATTTGAAGTACTGTTGATTGGACAGACAGACCAGATTGATGCAGTTCCACTCTGAGACTGTAGCAGAGTCCTAAGAGGGGAGTTCCATTGACTGGAGCTTAGGTCTAATAAGGTATCAAGGACTTTGTTGGGTAGTATCTGTTCTGGAGATATTGGATTAACACACCCCTAGAATTAGGCAGATGTAGGTCTCTGCTGGGAATCTAGGTCTTAGGTGCCACCCAAGAAGTCTACTTATGGGGGTCTGGGATTATGGCGCAGTGGTAGCGTGCTCACCTAGCACACATAAGGCACTGGGTTCGATCCTCAGCACCACATAAAAAAATAAAATAAAGATTTAAAAAAATAATTAAAAAAAAAAAAAAAGAAGTCTACTTATGGGTCAGGGGAACTCCTACACTCTGCTGCCCAAGAATACTTACTTCCCTGGCTTAGTCCCTGCGTGTATTCATACCCACTTGTTCAGTTCTCTGACCTTCTTCACGTGAGCTGCCACAATCAAAAGGAAAGTGAGTTGGACTCCTCTCCATATCTCTGACTTGGATACCCCTGGGTACGTGTTTCACTTATGTTCTGCTAAGTACACCATAGTCCACATGGTAGTCACTTGCTGGGATAGTATGGCAATATTTGCTTCGATCTCCTGTTCCCACAGTAGCAAACTGTGGTGTGGCCTCCTCAAGATGCTTCTGCCTTGGACTGGGATTGTAGCTCAGCGGTAGAGCACTTGCCTCGTATGTGTGAGGCCCTGGGTTCGATCCTCAGCACCACATATAAAGCAATAAAATAAAGACATTGTGTCCATCTACAACTGAAAAAATATTTAAAAAAAAAAAGATGCTTCTGCCTCAGTTTTTTGCTTGCCAGTTGAGAATCTGAAAGCACAGATTTCAAACACCAGTTTGCTGTGTATCCTCTGGATCAGCTAAGTTCTGATTGCTTTTCTGATCTACAGGTTTTTCCATGCCAAATTTATCTGTTGTGTTTCTCTGTGTTATCCTTCCCCTCTGTGGTGGACCAGTACTGCTGCCACAGCCACTGTGGCTCCAATTTACTCTCCTTGCTCTTTGTTCAATGCACTCAATTTTCGGAGTCTCTAAGAGACTCTGACTGTCTGATATTGAATTTGGGTGAATTCCTTCTTTCATGCCACCTTGCCAAGAATCTGTACTCCTGCTGCTACAGAGCAAATGGAAACACAGCCTTGCTCTAACTTGCCATCTTTCTTTCTTATTTACTGTCTTATCTTTCTTATTTACTGTCTCATAGGATTCCTAATCTCAGTTTATAATTATGAATTAATTTATATGGTTTTTTGATTAATTTCCATTGTCACCACTAGACTATAGCCTCCAGGAGAGCAAGGGCCATGTTTGTTTTGTTAATATGGTACCCTTAGAGCATACTTCTTGATTGGTATTTATTAAATGCATGGATGGATAGATGAATAGACAGATGGGTGGATAGATAGATGGATGGGTGGGTTGGATGATGAGTAAATAAACTAATATACAGAAAATTTCTTAGCCAATTCTTTGAAGCTACAAGGCATGCATCACATAGGTATATTGAGGAGGCCAACCATGTTCACCTCATGGTACAGTGGAATAACAGTTATGAAGGCAGATCTTGAATTGAGGTCAACAGAACCACCTGGAGAAATTGTGACTTCAGCATCTAAGATGCAAAACAAACACAAACCCAAGCTGTAGGGGGTTGGAAATGTCCAGATATTCCATGTGGAATTAACCCAACAAGTTGCAGAGGGTCAGCCTATAGTCTTCTTAGATGGTTCAGAGAGCTGGGCTCAGCTATGTGGGGTCCTTTCTCAAGACGCAGGTAGGTGGAAGAGGTGGGGAGATTCAAATAGACCTGAGACTATTCCTTGGCATAAAAAGGTGCCACCTCAGACCCAAATATCATGAATGCATTTCTTGAACCCTGACATCCTCATTGCACACATATGATCTTCTTTTCTTTCTTGTAAAATGTCTTGTAGTCAGCATCAGCTGGGTCTTAAGGCAGTCATGGAATGTGGGGTTGTCCTCATGAGTTGTTCTCAACCTAACCCAAATGATACTAAATTGGTAGTGTGACTTCCTGAGCCCCCTAAGAATAGAGATCTAGTGGTACCCTTGGGTTCCCCAAGGAGGAAGGAGGACAACACATGACCTCATGTTGGCAAATGCTGTGAGTGAAGAGTATACAGGCCCAAACACTTGTCAAATCCACAACTTAGATTTAAGATTTTTTTTAATACTGTAGACAAAAAAAAAAAAAAGGTTTTTTGTTTGTTTGTTTTTTAGCCTTTTCTCTTCGTATCCATTGCTTCAAAATTAGGTTAAGCCAAAATCTTAAACCCATTATACAAACAGAGAGTAGCTCATTGCCAGTGTGGAGAAGTTTGATGGGACAAATGCATTGCAAGGAATCTGGAGACCAGCTACAAACAACAAGAGCACGAGCTGCATTCCGCTCCCCACGGACCAGCTCCAGCAGGGTATCCATTCCTTAGAAGCCCTTACCTCAGAATGTCAGACACTGAACTCACCACAGCCCTTGTATCCCTCCTCTTAGTGACAAATACTACCCATAGATCTATTGGTTTTTTTGTTGGGAAATTATGAACCACTTAAACTTCCCCTTCTCCTTCCCTTCATGTGCAGCAGCTCACCAGACCTGCTGATTCCACCTCCTCCTCGTCTCTCCAATCTGCCCTTCCCTCATGCAGCATCTCCTGCCAGGTACAGTGAATGCAAGGTCCTCCTGAGAAGTGTCCCTGCCTTCAGGACCACCCCTCCTCATTCTGGTCATGCCACAGGCTACACTTGTTCTGCTTTCTCTTGGGTAAAGGCCTTCATGACCTCACCTTTGCCAGTTGTCCCAGCCCCATCCGCAGCTGTTCCCTTCTGGGTATTCTGGGCTCTAACCACTATGACCCTCGTTCAGATCTTCCACCCTGTGGGCCACTCTCTCTGCACTTGACCTCCAGCCCCACCCCTCCACTCCCATGCCTTGTTTCCTGGCTAATTCCTACTCACCCTTTAAGTCCAGTTAGACCTCACTCGTCAGTTCCCAAAGCTGGCTGGGTAGGGAGCCTCCTGTGCACCCCTTTAGTGGCTTCCTGGTTGGCATCAGTCTTTGCTGCAAGTGCTTCTTCGTTGTTGCAGTTTCATTGTCCAGCATACACAGTAGGTGCTTAATAAATGTTTGTATATTGACAGAATGATGCAAAATAAGAGAGATTAGCTTGGCACAAAAGGGGCATATTTAGACCTTACAGAGTTGTAGGGTGTATTAGTGAGAAACCATGACTTTCTAGGCAGCGAGATGGTTGGTGATTCTAATTGTCTCCCTTTCTCTCTCCTTCTTCCCCTGTCCCTTTTCCTCCTCCTCCTTCACCCTCCTCCTCTCATGGCCTCCTTTGGCTTTCTAAAATTCGTTCTTTCTCAAATTTCTACAGTCAATTCATATTTATTATATAATAATATTTTTAAAAAATTACTCATTCATTTTCTTGCTTCAAATCTTGTATCACCAAGGTCTGGCGTGGAGGCCTGGGTGCTGTACCCGAAGGCCCAGCAGCAGCCCTTCATGCTGGAGGCATTTCCTTTGGCCCATTCCAGCACTTCAAGGAGTTTTAGCCAATTAAGATAAATGTGCATGAACAAAATGGCAAAGAAAAAGTCTTTAAAAGTCTATAAAGTAGGCAAAATAGCAAATGACGTTTAAGAGGAAACAGACTCCGGAGGAGCTAAATGCCATGTACCATAGAAGAATGGATGAATTTGGCAATACTTGTTGCATGTATGAAATTGAGGCGGCTGCATCCTTGGAGGGGTACGCTGAGTACACTGGAGATGGAGGGAGGGAGGGGCTCCCCTTGAGCACTGGGCTGTGGACCCCCGAGGTCCTCACCTGCGCTCCCACTGCCTCCCATGGATAGGCGCGTCCCATCTGAGGAAAAGCGTTCTTCCCCTAGGGGGTCATCTGGCAGTGAGGTGAGTCCTCAGGCAGGAAGACGGGGCAGAGCTTTAATGTCAGCTTGAGAGAAAGGGCCTTGTGTTCTATGTCTAGGTCGTGTTCTTCAGATCTGGACCTCTGGGAGCCAAACTGTGGAGGAAGCTGTTTTTGCTCTGCTTCTGCCCTGGCTGGTCATCTCTGCACACCTGTCTGTTCTGGCCCCAGTGCTGCCCAACCCATGCCCTCAGACTGAGAGTGCCAAGCAAGCATTTCCAAGGCTATGGATTCTGTGGGGAGGAACTGCAGGACACATGGGAGGTGGGTATCTCTGTCCCTGAATGTGTGCGGCCTCAGCTGGGGCAGCTCCACCAGGCTGGGGGCCAGGATCCTCTAAGGGCTCCTGACTCAGTTGTCCAGTGGTCACTGTTGGCTGTTGCCTAGGACTTCAGTTCCACTCGTGGTCTACTTGCCCGTGTGCTCTGGGCTCTGTCATGGCATGAGTGCCAGCCTCTACAGAGCAAGCATTCTCAGAGAAGCCAGGGTCACTCTATGCCCTGTCCCCAGGAGTCACATAGCACCACTTCCTCTGGGAGAGAAGTCCCTTCCAATGCCCTGACTCAAGAGGGTTTGAACATCAACCCTTAGAGGGATAGGTATGCATGTCACACCCTGATGGCAGGTAGGAGATCTTGTGGTCAGTTAGGACCTCTCCCGCTCAAATGTTCCAGTGACATTTCATTGCACACTTGGGAAAAAATTCCCAAACCATGCCATGTGGTCTGGGCCCCTTCTTCCTTACCCACCCGGAGGCCCCTCTGGCCTGCTCCCTGAGCCACTCGCACATGCATGTCCCACTCCAGCCGGGCACTTGTTACATGCTGCCTGCCTGGTACCGTCTCTCCAAGGCTGGCTTCTCCTCTTCAAGCCTGAGGTCACAAGGCACCCACTCAAAGAGGCCTTCTGTGACTACCCTAGATGGACTCGGATTTTCTCTATTACCACATCTTCCTTTCCTTTATTGGCCTTATTCCACTTTGGGACTAGTATTGATTTCTTAAATATAAGACCTATGTTTACCTTATTCTAAACAGATCCCTACTGCCTAGTAGTGCCTGGCCGGTGATATTTGCCCTAGAGAGAAGTGTTAAAGTGGGTGCTACCCAGTGCGCACCTCAGAGAGGCTGGCTGGGAGCTGAGTCTGGGCTGGTCCCCAGCCCAGTGTCACATTTGCAATTGGTCTGTGTGCTGAGTCCCCTCTGCTCTCCCCTAGAATTTGCAAACTTGTTCTTATGCTCAACCTTGACCCATCTGTGCTCAAGGACGTTAGAGAAGAGAAGGGGCTCCCCATCAAGGCTAGGAGGGTGTTAAGTGGGAAACAGCATCCTCTTGCAGCCAGCAGGATGGCAGCTGTGATGGGCCTCAGGAGGAAAACATCTGAGAACAAGAGCTTGGGATCCAGCTGCCTTCCCTATGTGCAGATTCATTGAGATCGGATCCTGTTTCTAACTTCCATTAATAAGACCCACAAAATTATGCTCTGACCTCTTTGTTAATTGTCTCCCCTTCACTCACTCTGCCCTGGCCCCATGCTCTGTATGCCAATCTTCAAAGACATGAAACTGCTTCTACCTCAGGACCTTTGCACTTACTGTTGTCCCTGCCCCAGGTACTCTTGCTCTGGCTGTCTCCACAGTTCACCACCTCCTCTTTAAGTCTTAGCTCAATGAACATCTTTGTCACGAGTCCTTCTCTGACCATGGTATTTAAGACCACAACCTGCCTGCTATGGCAGGCCCTATTTCCCCTCCAAGAACTTAGTGCCTTTTAATATAATGTAATAGTAATCGTTATTTTTTGCTTGTTGGCTGACTGCTCCCACTAGATGTGAGGCTTTCAAAGGGCAGAAATTTGTGTCTGCTTTCTTCACTGCTGCATCCCTAACTCCTAGGACAATGCCTGGGTCATAGTAGGTATTTAATAAGTACTTTTTACATAAACAAATGAACAAACAATCCATTAATAATGATACCATCCTTCATTCTGGGTATATAAGAAATAGCTTTGATAATCAACACCAGCAGCCTACAGATATTTTATATTGTATCTCTTCTATAGACAAGGAAACAGTCTCAGAGAAGTCAAGTAACTTGTAGTATCACACAGCTACTACATGAGCTTGGACAAATTCAAGCCAGTCTGACTCCAAAATCAATGGGCTCTTCAGTTCTGTATTCTTCTGTTGATGCAAACACCTCGAAGAAACCCAGCCCTATTTCACAGTCTGAGTGAGGACAGACAGGGTCAAAGAGGAGCATTAGTACAATTTCTGAATGAGAAATACAGAAAGTGCATGGAATGTGGACTGTCCAGCCAAAAGCACCTGAGTGAGCTTTGGGGAGGTGTTGACGGGTGACTCTCCAGGCCATCCTGCAGAGGTTACACACCAGAGGGCAAGGACATGAATTTCAGGATATTCTTGTCTGTAGCAGCCTGGTCTGTAGGAACTGGGGAGAGCAATCCACCCAGATCACATGCCAACCAAATTTCCTAAACTCTGTTTCTAAGGACCACATCTCATACTTGCAATCACGGTTAAAAGTGATCATGTGCTCTATGATGCAAACATGGGGAGTCACACCAGACACTTAAAGCTGAGCACCCAGGGCAGGGTCTCAGGAGGGACAGAAAGAAGACTCCAAAGAATTCTGGTCTGATTCTGCAGGGTTCCTGCTGGAAGTGTGGAAACAAGCTGCACAGAGAGATGAGTTCTAAATGAGGTCTTCAGGCACCTGGGCCTGAGCATGGGGGCATAATGCTATGGATTCCTGGTTATCAAAATGTGACCATCGAATCAGCAGCATTTGCAGCATCACTTGGAAACCTATCAAAGATTCAACTTCCCTTCCTTCTCCTACAAATGCTGAATCTGAGGGTCAGCAGCCTGTTTACTTGATTGACTGATGTCGAGAGTGAGTGCAGGGCCTTGTACATGCTCAGCACATGCTCTAACACTGCATTATACCCACTCTGGAAACCTTGTTTTAACAAGCCCATCAGGTGATTTGAAATCCAGGAGTAACAAAAGTATCAATGCAAATATATGGGCGTGGTGACCCTCTGGTTCCTTTGGTAGTATTTGTCTCTCTATGGCTGTGCTGTAGAATTTGGAGTTGGATCTGGGTTTGAAGCAAGTTTAATTGCAAAGGATGCTGATTTCTATGAGTCTCAGTTTCTTTATCTGTAATATGGAGGTAAAGAATGCCTGCTATATGGCATCATTAAAATTAAGTCAGAATTAAATGGGAAGATGTATATGAAATTCCTGCACACAGTAGGCACTCAATGCCTGCCTTCATTTCCTGCTTTCCTCCTTTTGTTGTCTGGATATCTGTGCATGGGGCTTCAATTGGGAACATTGAAAAGTCAATTCACAATAGTGTCAAGAAAAATAAAAACCTTCCATGCGTCCAAGGAATTCCTGGAAGACTCGCTCATACTTGCTGTCTCCAGTTTCTCTCATCCACTCATTCCTGACCCATCCTCATTAGGCTTTATCCCTCCACTCCTCTGCACCTGCACTTCCGCAGCCTCTGGGGACCTCCTGTGGCCAGATCCAATGGACCTTCCCTAGCCTCCATGTGATAGGACCTATCAGTAGTTTTGGCACAGTTGCTTGTTTTCTCCTAGACATACTTCCTTCTCTCAGCTCCTGAGACAACCTCCTCTCCAGGTCCTCCTCCCCCTTCCTCATGGTCATTCTTCTCAATCTCTATCATTCTTCAGCTCTCTAAAGACTGGAGCCCACTGAGCTCAGGCCTTGGGTCTCGCCTGCTCTCCACCAATGCTTTCCTCTTAGGTCTAGCCTCATGTTCTAATTCCACTCACTTTCCTGGCTTGGACTTCTTCAAACTCTACTCTGAAATATACACCTGCCTTAGTAGAATCTCCTCTTAGATGGCTAACTGGTCCTCAAAAGTAGCCTGTCTCATACTGAGTTCCTGATAGCCCCCATGCACTCCAGGACCAGCCCCACCATGATTGTCCTATCTCAATTAATGGCAGCTCCATGTTTGTGTAACTCAGGTCCAAATCCCTGACTTCATTCTTGTCTCTCTTCCTTCTCTTGTACCCTGCATCCAATTGGCAGCAAGTCTGTTGATTCTACTTTCAGGTTCTTTCTGGAATCCAGTTCTTACCACTCCATGTAGGTGACCATCATGTCTCACCTGGATTTTTGCAGTGGCCTCCTGAATATATGTGTATGCCCTCACCCACCTGACAGGTAATTTCTGCACGATGACCAGAATTGTTAAAGTGTAAGTCAAATCAAGTGACTCCTTTGTCCCAAATCTTCCAAGATGGGCCCCCATTGATTTTCTATATTAGCTGCTATAACAAATGACCACAAGCTGGGTGGCTTAAACCAATAGAATTTTATTTGTTCACATTTCTGAAGGCTGAGATTTCTAAAAAAAGGAAGGTGTCATCAGGACCATGTACCTTCCTAATGCTCTGAGAAACCATCCCAGGTTCTGGTGTTTTCTGCCATTCCTGGTAATCCTTGGGCTGTTGACAACATCAGTCCAATCTCTGCCTTCATCTTTACACATCTTCACACATCTTCTCCTCTCTGTGTGTCTGTGCATCTCTCTTCTCACACAGATGCTAGTCACTGGATTTAGGGCCCACTCTCTTACAGAATGGCCTCATCTTAACTCATTTCATCTGTAATGATCTTATTTTCAAGTGTGGTCACATTGAGAAATTCTGGTAGATATGAATTTGGGGAGACAGTTCAACCCAGCACAATCTCTTAGTTCATGTCCTGCGACTCTGCCTTACTTCAGGTTCATCCACAGTGTCCTACTCACCGCTCCTTGAACATGCCAGGTTTAGTTGCACCTCAGAGCCTTTGTGTTTTCCATCGCCTTGGCCTGGACTGCTCTTCCCCCAAATATCTACTTACTCATTGAAGTCTTTTCTAAAATGTAACCTTTTCAGTGAGACCCTCCCTGGCCTACCTGTTCACAATTTTAACACCTTGCATCAAATTTTACATTCTTCTTTCCAACTTCATTTATTTCCTCTTTAGCAGTTACCACTTTCTAATAAACTATACATTTTACTCCTTTGTTTGCCTTTGTGTATGCTAATAGAATGTAAGCTCATGAAGCCAGGGATTTTTTTCTCCATAATTCTATTCCCAGTGCCAAGAACAGTGACTAGTTCAATAACATTTTATTGAAAACATTTTTTTTGAATTAGTGGACTC
The DNA here is from genome assembly GCA_004024805.1 of Geosciurus inauris. Lineage (NCBI taxonomy): Eukaryota > Metazoa > Chordata > Mammalia > Rodentia > Sciuridae > Geosciurus > Geosciurus inauris. The sequence continues at coordinate 50,488 of PVHX01009550.1, forward strand.
AATAGTTTGGGAGTAGGGCTAATTTTATTACTGATATTACACCATTTAATCTAAATTCAAACATGGTTCATTTCCATTTTTAGCTTTTTTTCTCCCTACTGGCTTTATTTTCAGGCAGGTTCTTCTCTTATTTTGGTGCAATGAACACCCACAGCTTGAGGTTTACATCTTACTGGCTTGACAAAAATTTTAACCAGCTATCCCTACAATAATTCTGTTTAACAAAACACCCCCAAAACCCAGTGGCTTACAACAACAAGCATTTATTCTTCTAACTCACAGTTCTGGTTGGCTGAGTCAGCTCTGCTTCCAGTTAGGGATGGGCTTTTTTGCTCTAGACTGCAGTTTGGATTCCCATCCACTCCATACATCTTTATCTTCTCCTTGCATCACTATCTACCCATGGCCTCATCTCCTCCTGACACATGGTTGGTACGAGTGGGAACATGAGATGCGCTTCAAGGGTTTGACTTGGAATTGACACGTTGTCCCTTCTGACCATATTCCATTGGTAAAAGAAGTCACCTCATGTGGGACGCAAACTTTAGTCACTCTCGTGCACTGCAAGGTCACAGGCAGAAGAAGAGTGAGTGACTTAGAATAATATCTAATATCCACCAGTAAGCTCAGCAGAAAGAGAGACTCCTTTCCAATAGCTCCAGTGAAGGTCTTTTGCTAACTCCCATTTGACTGGTTGGGGTCACGCCCATCCTTGACTCAGTTACTGAGGCTCAGGACAGAAAACACAATTGATTAGACTTGCATCTGTGCTCACCCATGGGAATGGGCAGTGGCATGGGGGTGGGAGGTTATCTGCTCCAAAGTCACTGGACTGAGAATCAGAAGGAGGTGGCTGCCAAAGGAAAAAATGGACTCGCTGTTATGATGAGAGGGGGAGTAGTTGCTGGGCAAACAAAATCTCAAGATTTTACTCCTTCCCGAGTAGCAGTCTTGGGAAGCAGAAAAAGGCATGTGGCATTCCCAGGTTGAAGGGGGCACCATGCCCCATTGTGATGGTGAATTTTATGCATCATCTGCCTCTCTGGAGAACCTTGAGACATCTGTAGTCCTGCCTTTGTCCCTTGCTGGGAGTGGTTTTGGTGGCTCTGTCTAATACTGGCATTCAAGAATTCTTTGGCCCTAGTTGGTTAGTGTTGGAGAGAAATCATGCAAGAAGGAGGAGCCATCAAGAGAAAAGGCATGGGGCTGGGATTGTGGCTCAGTGGTGGAGCGCTTGCCTCGCATGTGTGGGGCCCTGGGTTTGATCCTCAGCACCACATACACAGCAATAAAATAAAGACATTGTGTCCATCTACAACTAAAAAAATATTTAAAAAAAAAAAGAGAAAAGGCATGGACATTTCACTCAGGGAAGCAGGTTTTCTTGAACTGGAAGCAACTCTCACTTGTTACAAGGGAGACGGTTCAGACTCTGTCAGAGCAGTGCTTTTTACCTATGGCATGCAAAGCCAAACAAAAAGATATGGAAGCTGGCTGAAATCCCAGTGCTGGCCAGTGTCTCCCCAGAGGACACAGACAGTCCAGCTTCCCCAGGATGCTCTCCTGGTTGGGCCTTCCCTGGGCAGGGAGAGGAAGACTCCCAGCTCCATGTGCATCTGGGTCCTGAGCTTCATTTGCCCAGGCTGGCATCTGAGAACACTGCACTCATGTTACTGCTTACATGTGGAGATGAAGCTGGATTTTGGGTTCCAGGCCCAGGAGGCCTCAGATCATAAAATATTCTGTATGGTCCAGAGCCTAGTGGCAAGAGGACTGTACTAGGTACTAGGTCTGCTGGGGAATCTCTGCCCATTACTGAAGTGTGGGGTTGGGGAGAGCTTCAAAACCTGCTGTAGATACCACTACTTTAATATTTCCCCTTATCTTTTGTCTAAATGCTGGTGGAAGAATAGCTCTGGAAATTAGAAAGAAAAGTGGAATATTTCTTTCTGAGAGACTAGAAGCAGGACCAAAGACTACTTGGGTTATCTATAGAGAGAAAAGTTTAGGTAGAGTGCTTCAAAGTAGGTGATAGCATATTAATTTCAAGATATATATACAAGCTTGAGGACATTCTCAAGCTTCTCAGTGGGTCACAAAGGGAAATGGTATCTGATAAATCCTGGGTGAACACCAAAAATATGCTAAAAAGGTTGAGAGGCATGAAAGCCTGCTTAGAAATGTAGCTGACCAACATATTCATATTTCTTGAAATCTTATCCTGAATTCTGTTCATTGTACTGCTATTTTTGTTTGTTTTGATTGAGAAACTAGAAGTTTAGCATTCTATCTTTTTGATACCTTCCCACTCCTTTACTTTCCATTCCTTTCACTACAACATATTCCTTTATTTTCTGTGGCCTTGAACTTGCTATTGTTGCCAGATGGGTCAGTCAAGACGGTCATGGTAGTTTACTTAAGTGGATGCCCATACAATGTACATGAAGCTTTGCCTTAGAGAAAAATATCACCTCAAATAAAGGCAACGGATACAATCTAAAAAACTAGAAGCAGTTTTGCTTTGATGCTGTATTTTTCTTTATTTGGTAGAATAAAATAAAATGTAGTGGAACAGAACATTTAGGGTAAGCACACTGAACCTATCTCTATAGATCATTTCAACCAATCTTTCCCCAAGTTGATCCACATATACAGCTTGATAAAAATACAAATGCATGGATTTTATCCCTGGAGAGTCTGACTTAGCAGCACCTGGGTGAGGCCCAAGGATCTGTATTTTAAAAACTCTCAGCTGATCTGGCTGTGTGCCTGCTAGGTATGGTTTATACCATCAACTATTGTCCATGTGGCACATCTACCCAAGGGCGGTGCACACTAAAGGAAGAGGAGCCAGGAGAGCAGCCATAGCTCCTCTGGACATTAGTCCTGTGGACCCATGTCCATAGAATGTCAGGAGTATCCCAGATGTAAACCAGCTACATGAAAAAGGGTAGATGAGCAAGGAATTCTGTGATAATGGAACTTTGTGATGGTGACTGGGCTAATGGGTACTCATATAGCTGGCAAAACAGTATTCTGGTGGTCTGTGAGGGTATTTCCATAAAAGGTTAGCATTTGAATCAGTAGGCTGATTAAAGAAGATTAGCACTCAGTGGGATGGGAGAGCACCATGCACTCCGTGAGGTCCTGAGTAGAACAGAAAGGCAGAGGAAGGGCAAGTGCTCCCTTCTTGATCTGGGACATTCATCTTCTCCTGCCCGTGGACATCAGAGCCTTTGGTTCTCGGGCCTTTGGACTCCAGGACTTGAGCTAGCCCTCTGCTCCCTTCTGTCTTAATTTGTCAGGATTTTGGCCTTAGATGTAATTATACCACTGACTCTCCTGGGCCCCCAGTACCTACGGGACATCCTGGGCCCATAATCATGTGTGCCTACTACCACAATAAACCCCTACTCATCTCTCTATATATCCTACCAATTGTTTCTTTGGAGAACTCTGACAAATGTGGTTTCCATGTGGGAGGTGTTGTGGGGCTGGTAGATTGTCCAGGTAAAGGTGACCGACGGCAGGTCAAGACAGGAGTCTGGAGCTTTGAGCGTCTTGAGCTCAAGGGTGATGACACATGGTGAAGTGAGAGTAGAGTGGGATCAGCTCTCAGGGGCTGCATGTGTAAGAAAAGACAGGGGCACATGCAGATGGAATTCCACATCTCAGATCAGGACATAGAGAAGTCACAAGGAAGCCACGTGGGGACCAAGGAACAGAATTTCCTTAGTGATTTTTAAGGGGAAGCCTCCGAAGCTTTCAGGGAGAAGAAACCAGAGTCAAAAAGGTCTCGAGCAGCCTGCCCATGTACTCAGACCACTTGTTTAATAAGGAGAGCAGATGAGGAAAAACTGGTATTTTGATGGGGCTGAAAGAGAGTTGCTTTAGGTTTAGGGGAAGCTCAGCTGGTTTATAGGCAAAGCAGAAGGAGAGGAAGATATTATGGATCTGGATGTGATAGAGTAATTGATAGAGTAACATTTTAAAGAGGGTTTGCATCTGAGTTCTAGCTGGAAGAAATTCAACTCAAATTGGGTTGACATTTTAATAAAAATAATATTCTTAGAAGCAAGGTTAGAGTTAAGAGAATCAACCAGGGACATTGAGGCACCCAGAACCTACCAACAGCTGGAAGTTGAGGTCATCCAGGGGCTTGAAAAGACAAGAGGAAGGATCGGGATGCTTGGAACCCACACAAGCTGGGGAAGACTGAGAGGAGTTGAGGTCAGAGGATTGTGGCCCCAGGACACTGATTCAGCAAGGGAGCCTTGGAGTGATACCAGGAAGTCGACTGGGGGCGCAGCAGGACAGAGGTGGAGAACGGAGTGGAAGGGCAGACTGGAGAAGAACAGATGTTAACATGTGGAAGTCAGGAGACTTTTCTGGAAAGCCACATTCCCTCTGCCATGGCGAGTGTGAAGAGCAAAGGGACTAGTGGAGGATGAAAGTAACATGCAATTACACTATTATTATGGGGATGTACTTGGTTTGAGCATGGCCAGAGGAAAGGGGGCCAAAGCTGGAGTGAAGCTGGGATAAGAGTCAAGGCAAAGCCTGGTGAGGAGACCCCTGCTTCAGTCTGGAGTGGCATCATTCCTCCGTACCAGTTCCTGAGTTCTGTTTTGGCCTTGTCTTTCATTCTCAGGTCAGGTGTTTGGGTGGGGGCCTGTCTCTCTTCCTCCAGTGAGGGGCCATGGCATCCTGTTATGGTTGGATGTGAGGTGTCCCCCAAAGGCTCGTGTGTGAGATGATGCAAGAAGGTTTGGAGGAGGAATGTTTGGGTTGTGAGAGTCTCAACACAATCATCGAGTTAATCCCCTGATAGGGATTAACTGAGTGGTAACTAAAGTGGTGGGTGTGGCTGGAGGAGGTGGGAATTGGGGCATGACTTTGGGGTGTATATCTGTATCTGGCAAGTGGAGACCTCTCTCTCTGCTTCCCGACACCATGTGAGCTGCTTCCCTCTGCCACACTTTTCTGCCGTAATGTTCTTCCTCACCTCAAGCCTGGAGGAATGGAGGCAGACTTCAATGGACTAAGACTCTGAAACTGTGAGCCCTCAAATAAAGTTTTCCTTCTCTACAATTGTTCTGGTCAGATCTTTTAGTCACAGCAGCAAAATAGCTGATTAAACACATCCAGAATACTTACCTGGCAGGAGAGATACCATAATCACGAAGGTGGTTTTCCCAGGGCGAAGCTTATCCATTGCACTCCGGATGTGCTGACCCCTGCGATTTCCCCAAATGTGGGAAACTCGACTGCATAATTTGTGGTAGTGGGGGGGGAAAAAAAACACATCCAGAACGATCAGCATCACTATCTTTCTGATCAAATGATTGGTTGATGAACGTGACTCCAAGTAGCCTAGTCAGAATGAAACCCACAATCTTCCAGGAAGAGAATTTCTCTTTTTCTTTTTGCTGGACTTGACCTGTGGGATGTGAGGAGAACCTACATGAGGTGTAACCAACACAGCAGACAGAAAGGTGGAGAAAAGCTGGTGACATTGTTCAAGTCCCAGAATTCTCCATTTTCAGTTTGTCACAGACCTGGTCTTCTCTGTTTTGTGTTGAAGTGTTTCCTTTTTGCTTAACCAATTTGAGTTAAAGTCTTTGCTTGGGACCCACCCCGTCCCCTGCTTGGCCTCTTTTGATCCATTGTGCATAGAACATTTGCTTGCCTGTGGCTTTAACACTCGTGTAATTTATCAAAGAAGCTTATAGACGCAGGCGACAGGTCATTGATGACAGGTTTTCTGAGAGGCAAAACTGTACCCAAAATAGGATACTTTGTATTTTTCCATTTGAAATTCTTCATTGTCAAGTCACACAGTGAGGTTCTGACCCCTGCATCTGTAGGGGCACGACATTGCAGCAAAGACCCATGAAGCAGTTTCCCTTTCTTGGGCTGAGTAAATATAGAACTAGTCGTTGCCAGAAACGAACGTGCTAGAGAAATGTTCTTTCATAAGGGAAGGATTTTACTTATAATCATAACAAACTAGCATTTTAAAGTCCTTTACTCTTTGCAAATGTTGTGGATCTGGAAATGGAAGCACCTCAGATTAAATTAGGTCACTTATTCTCTCCAGCTAACGAGGATCAGAGATGGAATCGGTGCCTGGGTCTCTGATGTCAGAATTCTCCATAGTTCACATCATACCACAGAATGAGAACATTTGGGGCAGTTTTGATCTAGTGTCCATTTTAGACGGTGCCACCATGGCCTTCTCCATGACTTCCTTAGACTAAGAGCATAGAAAACTCGGAGCACCCTCAATGGGCAGTCCTTTAAAGAGTGGAGAGGTTGCCGACCTGGTCTTCCTCCTTTGTATCTCATGATGGCCTATTGATTCTGCTTCTTGAACCACATTCAGGTCTACTTTGCTTCGTCTCCAAGCTCCCATCCATGTTTCCACAGCTACCACTTCACCAAAGGCTCTTTGTTTCACCCTTGGCAGCTCCAGCCCATTCTCCATAGTGCACAGTGGTGAAAGGAACAGGTGGATTATATCCTTTCTCTGCCCAAGACCTTTCAGTGATCCCATCTTCTATTGGGGTAAATGCCTCACGAAGCTTTGGGTGCCTTGGTCTGCCCCCTGGCCTCTCTTTATTCTAGCCCTAGAACTTACATCTGTCCTGCTCATCTTTGATCTCTGGCCACACTGGTCCTTTCCCAGAGGAAAAGTATCATTGTCCCTTTAGTCACAGAGCCTGTTCCCTCACCTGGATGCTTTAACCATTCTTTTCTTCTGTCCCCAGCATACAGTCCCTTTCACCTAATTCACCCTGCCCACTCCTCCAGATCAGCTTTCTCTGTTCATCAGAAGAGTTTCCTGATTATCTGCCTCAATAGTGTCCTCTGCATTTCTTTTCTCCGCAGAATTTACCAGTTTGTAACTATGTGTGTGTGGTCACTGACCTTGCTCTAGCTAGTCCAGGAGCCCCGAGAACAGGCAGTGTGTGCTGGCTGCGTCTAGTCAACCCTGGGCGCCTTGTTCCTCAGTTCTTTCACCTCTCCCATCCTAAGAGCACCCGTGCTTTCCTGTGTGGGATCAACTCTACCCTGTGGTGTAAGAAATATGAGATTTACAGGGTGCTGACAATGTAGCCTTGTCCTTGCTGTGACAGCTGGTACTGTGATGGACAGTCACGCATCCCTAAGCTGGTCATGCATGCCATTTCCCAGCCATGCTGGTTTGCCATTTCAGAAGCACCTTCAGACCTATGTTGGATGGTTGAGGAAGTGTCTTCCAATCTGCCGACAGCCATCTTGCTCCCCTAAGGGTAGTTTGCATGAGGACCAAGTGGGTGCTCAAGAGAAGGTATTGCTGTTAGCACTGCAGAGAGGCCAAGGCAGGGGGATTCTTACTTGTTAATTAGGCGACACTAAAGATAATGCCCCAATTCAAAGATTTCAAAGTGGGAGGTGGAGATGTTTTCTATAGGTGAAGGAATGAACCACTCTTGTTCTTTCTCTTTGGCTGCCTCTTCCTTGTGCAATCTTTTTTTCACCTTTATCCAGGGTGTCCTAATGGGAGATTCTTTGTTGTTTTTGTGTCCACACCTTTGCAATGGCCTTGTTATGGTCGGAGGGTTTTTCTCCAATCCTCAAGCATGTGACTTACTTTGGCCAGTGATCTATGTGGGGTCTCATATACTATTTGCTCTCTTGTTCTTCTGCCATTACCATGAGAAAAATCTGCCCTGCATAGCCAGGTAGTCCAAGGAGGAAGGTGAGAGATATGTGAAGCAGAAGGGCCTCAGCAGAGCTCAGCCTAGATTAGCCAAACGTCAGCTCACCTGTAGACACATGAATGTTAATAAATGATACTATTCTAAGCCACTGAGTTGTTTTATTTGACCATTATTTTTATTTTAGCAAATTTTCAATTGCCTTAGGATGAAATATCAGTATAGTGATAGAACTTCATTTTATAAATATATATGATAATTAAGGCAAGCCACTGAATTTTGGGGTTTTGAGGAGATTTGTTACACAGCAATAGCTAACTGATACAATCCTCAATGAAGGTGGTTCCCACTGGGCATTGTTGCTTCTGCTGGTACACTGTGGTTTGTGGCCATCTGTGAGTTCCTAACTTTCTGTCACATTTGACCATGTAAGGCTGCTTATGTATGTCCAGCTCTCTTGAATGCAAGTCCTTCAACTTGTGGTCATTACCCCTTCTCGCATGCAAGCTAAAAACTGTCTCCAAATTCTGATCAAGGAGACAGTCACCATGGCTACCCCTCCATCTACCTGCTCTCTCCTGTCCTCAAACTCTAAATTCTATCATCTTCTTTCATAGAAGAAATAAATAAATAAAAACCAGAAGATTAAAGCCTGCGTACATCAATAGGCATGCAGACTCACACAAACACCTGACCGTGGGCATTGACAGCCTTCCAGTTTGTCAAACGGCCAGGCTCTGTGTGCCAGTTCAGATCTCTAAAAGCAGACACCAATACAGGATTAAGACAAGCACGAGATTTACTGAGGGAGTTGGCTGTAAAGCAGGTAAAGAGGGAGGAAGCAGGAAGAGATGGGACAGGGTTAGGATGACATTCAAGTCTGACACCTGTGAAAGGAGAGTGGGAAGGAAGGGCATCGGGCAAGAAGAGCCTCAGACCACAGCACAGGCTGATGGGGAGTCCACAGGCCAGTGCCAACCTTTAGAGGAGTCCACATCCTGTGGGAGGCTCTGTCACTGCTGTGCTGACCCTGGGTGTAGCAGCGATGGGAGGCATGTCGCCTCAGTGTGAGCGTCAGTCAGCTGTGTTCCGCAGGCAGACCTGAGTGATGCACTTTCATGGGTGCCATACTCTAAATCCCAGATTGGCCCTGGATAGAGAAATATATTTAAATAAAGTATTGAAAGAATGGGTGATGGGAGAGGAGAGAAAAATCTAATCTCTCCTGGGAGAGAGTCTGGCCTTTGGAGAACATATTCATATGGAGCAGACATATGGAGCACCCGACTTAGAGACAGGTACCCAAGGCAAGGTGTCTTTCTTTATCTAAATCTGGAATACTAACCAGATGGCTTCGGAGCAGTCCACAGGTTTTGTGGTTGTTCACTAAAATGGTGTTGATTATCAAAGATTACATGGTAGCAAAATAGGGGCGTGGGAATCATTTCTATATTTTCCTCTTGAAATCAAAAGAAGAAGGTGCACAAAGTTCTGAAGACCTGCTAATAGAGCCAGTCTCCAGGCATGGAGAGAAGACACACCAGGGCTAGAGAATGTTCCAGACACCCTACACTTTCTCCCTCTATCTACTCTGCTCTCCACACTGCCCCATCTTCCTGACCTCAGAAGGCTGAGATGTGTGGCCAGCATGAGGCTCCAGTGCCCTCTGGCATCTTGTCAGCCTTGGCCCATGGGGGTTCCCTCAGGAGACCTGAAGGGGTCATCAAGAACTTCCTCCTTCCTTCTCCGGCCCTCTCCTGTGTGGTCACCTTGCTTCTCCACGACAGGCCATCAGGGCTCCTTTCAAGGGGGCTGGTTCTGCACAGCCCTCCTTGTGGCTTCCCTAACTGGTCTTTGTTCCTCCTCCCAGAGTGGCGGGTAGTGGCCTCCTGCCTCTGCATCCGCCCTTTGTGTAAGCAAACCCTTCTCTGCGTATCTGATTCAGGTGTGTCCTCACCTTCTGTGAGGCCTGGGCATGAGATAGGAACAGTAGCAAGACAGATGTGGCTTCTCTGGGGCCAACAGACATTGTCTTAGTTCATGCTGCCATGACAAAATACTGCAGGCCGCGTGGCTTGAACTACATGTAGTAATTTCTCATCGTTCTAAAGGCTGGGACTACAAGATCAAGGTGCTGACCGATTTGATTCCTGGTGAGGGCTCTCCTTTTGGCTATGTTATTACTATATCCTCACATGGTAGAAAGACAGGAGAGAGAGAGGACGGGAAGAGGGGACAGAGGGAGGGAGGGAATGAACAAGCCAGCTTTCTGTTGTCTCTTCTTATAAGGGCAATAATCCAGGCATGAAGATCACCACCTCTCTATTACCTGATCTAAACCTCATTTCTTTCCAAAGACCCCCTTCTTTAAATACCATCATATTGGGGGTCAGAGATGCAACACATGAATTTGGGGGAATGTGATACGGTTTAGCCCATAGTAGACATAAACAAATTATTCCACAAACATTTTCAAATTATGATACAGCCGGGCGCAGTGGCACATGCCTGTAATCCCAGCACTCTCGGAGGCTGAGATAGGAGAACCGCGAGTTCAAAGCCAGCCTCAGCAACGGCAAGGTGCGGCGCTAAGCAACTCAGTGAGACCCTGTCCCTACATAAAACACAAAATAGGGCTGGGGATGTGGCTCAGTGGTCAAATACCCCTGAGTTCAATCCCCATACCAAAAAAAAAAAATTATGATGCAATAGTAGCCACAATGGAAACATGCATGGTGACCCTTATCTGGAGTCAGGTAAGAAAAGGTCTCCCTGAGGTGGCATGATGTGTGTGCCCTGAAGGTAAGCTTCAGGGCAGCAACAGCACACAGAAAGCCCTGAGGTGGGAGGAGCTTGGAATGTGCCGGGAACCCAGGGAATGTTGCTGGTAGGGACAGGAGTCCAGTGACGGTAGTGGGCACAGTGATAGAGGGGAGGCTCTGCAGGTGGGTGAGGGCCCTTGGAGCCTTCTCCCACGAGATGGAAGAGGCATTTGCCTGTGAATAGAAGCTCAGCCCTTCAAACCCCCTAGTCCAGAGCCCTCAGATGCCATCTCTGTTTGGCTTTGCCCCATCTCCTTGAGTCCTTCTTTGAGGCTCATTGAAGTTATTCTTTAATTAATGTTTGACTAGTTCATGTAAATCTGTCTCCTCTGAAGAATAGTATTCAGGGTGGGAATGGTGGTCACAAAGGGTCAAAGGGTACAAAGTTTCATTTATGCAGGATAAATCAATCTGGAGGTCTAATAGCAGCATGGTGGATATAGGGAACACACTGTATGCTTGAAAATTGTGAAGAGACTGGATCTTAAATGTTCTTAACTCACAAAAATTGTAAGCTGGGCATGGTGGCACATGCCTGTAATCCCAGCACTTAGGGAGACCGAAACAGGAGAATCTTGAGTTTAAAGCCAGCCTCAGCAAGGGCGAGGCGCTAAGCAACTCAGTGAGACCCTGTCTCTACATAAAACACACAAAAAAAGGGCTGGGGATGTGGCTCAGTGGTTGAGTGCCACTGAGTTCAATCCCCAGCACCAAAAAAAAATTGTAACTGTGGCAAGTGATCTGATGATTAGTCTGCTTATGGTAATCAATTCACAACGTATATGAATATGTATTAACCTTAAATATATATGCTTTTTACTTGTTAATTGTATCTCAATAAGGTAGGAGGGAAAAGAAATCAGAGAAGAAAAGAAAAACATACATTATGAGACAGAGAGAGAGGGAGGGAGAGAAAGAATAAGTTTCAAAGAGACTTCCCGCCCAAGGTCCTCTGTGGATCTTGATAAGGCCACGGGGTTAGGGACTTTCTGGCTGAAGAAAGGGAAAACTCCCCAGGTTTAGAATGCCCAACAAAGCCTGGGCTGCTGCCTCCTGCTCTCCTCTTCCTCTGGACTGCAGGGTGGCTGGGAGGATTAACACTCTGTGAAACTCATGGCAAGAGGGTCCAAATGGCTCAGAGGCAGAACCAACCCAATGCACAGAGGGCTGGTTGGTAAAGGTTCCCAGATGGCAGGGCACACAGGACAGAGCACATGGCAGGACAGTGTGGAATCTCATTTTTTGGATCCATTATCTGAATCAGGAACAATGTGAAATTATGACCACTAGATAGACATAAAGATAAGAGTGTTTGCAGTCTTCCTTGCTCCTGCTGATCAGTGTTGCGGGCATTGTGAGGACTTCCTCCTATCTCCTCATCTTTCAGAATCATTTAATTAAATTTAATTAGTTCTCTGGACCCCAGAAAAGAAAGAAGGAAGGCAGCATTTACTATGTGCTAGGCACTTCATTATGCATTTTAACCCTGGGAGCCACATGCTGTGGTTCAGTTTCTCATTTCGTCCTCCAGCAGTCTTACAGAGAGGGTAATTTCCACATTATATCTGCCGACACTTAGCAAGACTGGGAACCTAACTGTAGTCCCTTAGTTAAAATTGGTGCATCCATCTGTCCACTTGTCTATTTATCCACCTATTTTTCTATTGCTCGATAGATCGGTTCATCCATCCACCCACTAACCATCAGCAATCACTTATGGATCACATTGTGTGTGCTCTGTGCTGAGCACTGCAGTATCACTGAGGCAGATGAGTCTTGGTCTTCTGCCCCCAAGGAGCTCACAGTCCACGGAGGTGGATGCTCAGACATCTCTGGCCTCCTTGGGTGGGACGTCTCAATGAGTTTCTTATCTGTAGTCCCACTATAGTCACGGCTGCCTTCACAGCTGTGATCTGGACTCGGGTAATTGGAGGGACTCAGAGATTCTCAGTGGCACATGGGCTCCCTTTAGTCCCCCACAGGGAATGTGTTTAAGGCTGAGCACCTGTCTCAGTTGCCTGAGACTGAGGGGTCTCCTGGGTTGCAGTGGTTCTCAGTGGTGGTGGTGGTGGGGTGATCTTGCTTGATCCTACTTCCCTGGGAAACTTGGTAGTACATAGAGACATGTTTGATTGACAGCTGGGGTGGGTAAAGGCCAAGAACACTGCTAAACATCCTGCAGTGTTCAGGACAGCCCACCCCAAGAATTATGCAGTCTAACATGCCAGTAGTGCCAAAGCTGAGAAACCCTATCCTAGTTGGTAGGGGGAGTGGTACTCAGGGCACGAGCAGGTATAAGCAGGTAGGTGGGTTGATCTAGACCAAAATGGGAATTGAATGTTTTATGGCAGCACTAGTAGTGGGGAAGGGTCTAAAGAATATTTTGTTCTTTATGTAAACAAGATATTTTAATTCTTAGACAGATGACTCAGTAATTGTGCTTCCAGAAATATATCCTAAGGAAATAGTCATGGGCAAAAGTTTATATACCAAAGCATTCAGTGGGCATTAATCAATCCATCCCACAATAGCAGTTGGGCATTTCTACAGCGACAGGTGATATTCTAGGCAGTGGTGATATGAAAGGCCATAGAGTAGTGGCGTTGGCGCTGCCATAAACACAGCTGTGTGAGTGAGTGGTGGTAGTTGTAGTCATAGTATCTGTACTAGTAGATGTCCTAGCATCTGAAAGTGCACAGCCAATAGCTGGATAACTGGAAAGGATAAAATGCTGATGCAGCTCATGGTTGGCAACCCAAGATGGAGGAAGTTGTGTGCAGGCACACCAGGCAGGATGGCGTTAGCTCTGAAGGTTCAGTAGGCATCACAGAGTGATCTACAGAAGGAATGTCGTGGCTGGGTGGAGTGGGTTGAAGTTGTGCTGTTGGTGCCCTGCCCATGGGCCAACAGCACCCCACTGCCACACCCGTGCCTCACCACCAAAGGGCCTGTGGTGGCCTGTGCACAGAGGTCAGGCTACAAGTGCTGAAGAGGTACTAATGCCAGAAGCAGCATTCTGTCAGCGGGGGTTAGGAGCTGGAGGATAACTGCCCTGCTTCCTCACCTCTTTTTGTTAAAATTTTTATTTTTTAATTTATTTATTCTACTTAGGTGTACATGATAGCAGAATGCATTTGGATTCATTGCACACAGATGGAGCAGAACTTTTCATTTCTCTGGCTGTACATGATGTAGAATCACATCCTATATGCAGTCACACATGAAGCTGGGACTGTGACGTCCATCTCATTCCACCATCTTTACTGCCCCCATGCCCCCTCCCCCTCCTTTCCCTTTAAACAAATTTCCTCCATTCTTCCCATATCCTCTCCCCCATTATGGATCAGCATCCACTTATCAGAGAGAACATTTGGCATTTGATTTTTTGGGATTGGCTTACTTAGCATGATATTCTCCAACTCCATCCATCTACCTGCAAATGCCATAATTTTATTCTCTTTTATTGCTGAGTAATATTCCACTGTATATATATACACCACAGTTTCTTTATCCATTCATCTATCGAAGAGCATCTAGGTTCGTTCCACAGTTTAACTATTGTGAATTGAGCTGCTATAAACATTGAAGTGGCTGCGTCACTGCAGTGTGCTGTTTTTAAGTCCTTTGGGTGTAGACCGAGGAGTGGGATAGCTGGGTCAGGTAGTGGCTCCATTCCAAGTTTTCTAAGGAATCTCCATACTGCTTTCCAGATTGGTTGCACCAATTTGCAGTCCCACCAGCAATGTATGAGCATGCCTTTTCCCCTACATCCTCGCCAACACTTAACTCTTATTTGTATTCTTGATAACTGCCATTCTGACTGGAGTGAGATGAAATCTTAGTTTTGATTTGCATTTCTCTAATGGCTAGAGATGGTGAATGTTTTTTCATATGTCTGTTGATTGATTGTATATCTTCTGAGAAGTGTTCAGCTCCTTAGCCCATTTATTGATTGGGTTGTTTGTTTTTTTGGTGTTAAGCTTTTTGAATTCTTTATATATCCTGGAGATTAGTGCTCTATCAGATATGCGTGTGTCAAAAATTTGTTCCCAGAATGTAGACCTTCTGTTCACTTCATTGATTGTTTCTTTTGCTGAGAAGAAGCTTTTTAGTTTGAATCCATCCCATTTATTCATTCTTGATTTTACTTCTTGTGCTATAGAAGTCTTGTTAAGGAAGTTGGGACCTAATCCGACATGATGAAGATTTAGGCCTACTTTGTTTTCTATTAGATGTAGGGTCTGTGGTCTAATTCCTAGGTCCTTGATCCACTCTGAGTTGAAGTTTGTGCATGATGAGAGATAGGGGTTTAGTTTCATTTTGCTGCCTATGGATTTCCAGTTTTCCCAACACCATTTGTTGAAGAGGCTATCTTTTCTACAATGTACATGTTTGGCTCCTTTGTCTACTATAAGATAACTGTACTTAAGTGGGTTTGTCTCTGTGTCTTCTATTCTATACTATTGGTCTATAGGTCTATTTTGGTGCCAGTACCATGTCGTTTTTGTTACTGTAGCTTTGTAGTATAGTTTAAGGTCTAGTATTGTGATGCTTCCTGCTTCACTCTTCTTGCTAAGGATTGCTTTGGCTATTCTGGGTCTATTATTCTTCCAAATGAATTTCATGATTGTCTTTTATATTTCTATATGGAATGACATTAGGATTTTAATTGGAATCACATTGAATCTAGATAGTGCTTTGGGTAGAATGGCCATTTTGACAACATTGATTCTGCCTATCCAAGAGCATGGGAGACTTTTCCATCTTCTAAGGTCTTGTTCAATTTTTTTCTTTAGTGTCCTGTAGTTTTCATTGTAGAGGTCTTTCACTTCTTTTGTTAAATTGATTCCCAAGTATTTTTTTTTTTTGAGGCTATTGTGAATGGGGTAGTTTTCCTAATTTCTCTTTCAGAGGATTCATTGCTGATGTATAAAAATGCAACTGATTTATGGGTGTTGATTTTATATCCTACTGCTTTGCTGAATTCATTTATTAATTCTAGAAGTTGTCTGGTGGAATTTTTTGGATCCTCTAAGTATAGAATCATGTCATTGGCAAATAATGATAGCTTGCATCCCTGGAATGAACCCCACTTGATCATGGTGCACAATGTTTAAAATATGTTTTTGTATGTTATTTGCCAAGATTTTATTGAGAATTTTTGCATCTATGTTCATCAGGGATATTGGTTTGAATTTTTCTTTCTTTGATGTGTCTCTGTCTGGTTTTGGTATCAGGGTGATACTCGCATCATAGAATGAGTTTGGAAGGGTTCCCTCCTTTTCTATTTTGTGAAATAGTTTGAAGAGTATTGATATTAATTCTTATTTGTAGGTCTTGTAGAACTCGGCTGAGAATCCATCTGGTCCAGGGCTTTTCTTGGTTGGAAGGCTCTTGATGGCATCTTCTATTTCCTTGCTTAAAATTGATCTGTTTAAGTTGTGTATGTCCTCTGGTTCAGTTTGGGTAGGTCATATGTCTCTATAAATTTAGTGTCTTCAGGGTTTTCTATTTTACTCGAGTATAAATTTTCCAAATAGTTTCTAATTATCCTCTGTATTTCAGTAGTGTCTGTTGTGATATTTCCTTTTTCATCATAAATTTTGATAATTCGAGTTTTCTCTCCCCTTCTTTTCATTAGGGTACATGAGGGCTTGTCAATTTTATTTATTTTTTTCAAAATAAATAAATTTTGAAAAAATTTTAAATTTGTCAATTTTTTGAATTGTTTCCTTTGTTTCAATTTTGTTGATTTCAGCCCTGATTTTAATTATTTCCTGTCTTCTACTTCTTTTGTGTTGGTTTGTTCCTCTTTTTCAAGAGCTTTGAGATGTAGTGTCAAGTCATTTATTTGTTGACTCTTCCTTCCTTTAATGAATGAGCTTAATGCAATGAACTTTCCTCTTAGCACTGCCTTCATGGTGTCCCAGAGATTTTGATATGTTGTATCAGAGTTTTCATTTACATCTAAGAATTTTTTATTTCTTCCCTGATGTCTTCTGTTATCCATGCATCATTCAGTAACGTATTATTTAGTCTCCAAGTGTTGGAGTAGTTTCTATTTTTTAATGTGTCATTGATTTCTAATTTCATTCCATTATGGTCACATAGGATGCAGGGTAGTATCTTTATTTTTTTTATTTGCTAAGAGTTGCTTCATGACATAACATATGATGTATTTTGGAGAAGTGCTGCTGAGAAGTTCCATGTGCTGCTGAAAAAAAGTATTTGCTCGTTGATTGATGGAATTCTCTACATATGTCTGTTAAGTCTAAATTATTGATTGTTTTATTGAGTTCTATGATTTCTTTGTTTAGTTTTTGTTTGGAAGATCTATATAGTGGTGAGAGAGCTGAGTTAAAGTCACCAAGTATTATTGTTATCGTCTATTTGATGCTTGTGGTTGAGAAGGGTTTGTTTGATATACGTAGATGCCCTATTGTTTGGGGCATAGATATTTATGATTGTTATGTCTTGTTGATGTATTATTTCCAAGCAGTATGAAATGTCCCTCTTTATCCCTTTTCACTAACTTTGGTTTGAAGTCCACTTTATCTGATATGAGGATGGAAACTCCTGCTTGTTTATGCGGTCCATGTGAGTGATATGTTTTTTCCCATCCTTTCACTTTCAGTCTGTGGATGTCTTTTCCTGTGAGATGAGTCTTTTGTAGGCAGCATATTGTTGGGTCTTTTTTTTTTTTAATCCATTCTGTCAGTCTATGTCTTTCAATTGGTGAGTTTAGGCCACTTACATTCAGGGTTATTATTGAAATATGATTTGTAATCCCAGTCATTTTGGTTTATTTTTGGTTTTTACCTTGACTTGGTTTCTCCTTTGATTGGCCTTTCCTTTAGTGTAGTTCCTCTCCTTGTATATTTTCATTGTTGTTTATCATTTCCTCCTCATGGAATATTTTGCCAAGAATGCTGTGTAGTGCAGGCTTTCTTGCTGTAAATTCTTTTAACTTTTGCTTATCACAGAAGGTTTTTATTTCATTATCAAATCTGAAGCTTAATTTTGCTGGATATAAGATTCTTGGTTGGCACTCTTTTTTTTTTTTTCAGAGCTTGGTATATGTTGTTCCATGATCTCCACGCTTTTAGGGTATGGGTTGAAAAATCTGCTGAGATGCGAAATGGTCTCCCCCTATATGTAATCTGATTCCTCTCTCTTGCGGCCTTTAAAATTCTATCTTTATTCTGTATGCTGGGCATTTTCATTATAATTTGCCTTGGTGTAGATCTGTTGTAATTTTGTACATTTGGTGTCCCGTAAGCCTCTTGTATTTGGTTTTACAATTCATTTTTCATGTTTGGGAAATTTTCTGATATTATTTCATTGAAGAGATTGTGCATTCCTTTGATTTGAAATTCTATGCCTTCTTCTATCCTGATAAACCTTAGATTTGGTCTTTTGATGCTATCCCATAATTCTTGTATGTTCTGTTTTTGGTTTCTTACCATCTTCACTGTATGGTCAAGTTTATTTTCAAGATTGTATATTTTGTCTTCATAATCTGAGATTTTTTCTTCCAAGTAATCTAGTCTGTTGGTGATGCTTTCTATTGAGTTTTTTATTTGGTTTATTGTTTCCTTCGTTTCAAGAATTTTTTATTGTTTTTTTTTTCACAATCTCTTCTAGCTCTTTCTTAAAGTAATCTTTTGCTACCTGTATTTGCTGTCTTATCTCTTGTTGATGTGATTGATGGTTGCCTTTATTTGCTCTCTTATCTCTTTGTTAGAATGATCAATGGTTGCCCTTATTTGCTCTCTTATTTCTTTGTTGGAGTGATCAATTTTTGCCTGTATTTGCTTGCTTAAGTCATTCTTTAATTCATAGATCATTTTAATTATGTACATTCTGAATTCTTTCTCTGACATTTCTTCAACTGTGCTGTCAGTGGATTCTATTATTGTAATATCTTGGTTTATTTGGGGCACTTTCTTCCCTTGTTTTTTCATGTTGATTATATATCTTTCTTTCTTGCAATGCGGAACTGAGGTATTGTGGTTTCTATCCTGAAGACTACAGATTACCTGTATCTCTCCTTGGAGTTTACTTCCAGTCCCCAGAAAGTGTCCCCAGATGGATACTACTGCCACTAAAGATGGTGGCAGCAGTAGTGGAGGTAATTCAAGATGGCAGTGGGAGTGACCCAAGATGAATGCAAACACTTTTAGAGATGGGGCTAAAAGGGTGGGCCTTACAATGGCTTTGGGTTGATTGATTGGAGATGCAGTGCTTTGGTGGGCTCTTGCCTCCAGGCCCTGTCTGTTGAACCAAGGTAGAGGCTCATACTTGGGAAGAACTATGGGGATGGCTGTAGGGTATAAGATGGATACAGGAAGGGAGCAACAGTGTGGATCCCCACTATGTGCAGGGGTGGTCCTGGGCCTGGGCTCTCACAGACATGTGAGGGCAGTCCTAGGCCTGATCTTGGTCTGGACTCCCTCAGGGATTCCAGGTGGTGGGTCTATCCCTGGGCCTGGGCTCCCATGGATCAACAGGGGCTCTGGCGCTAAACTGGTGGCAGTCACAGGCCTTAGCTGCCAGGGTCCTGGAGGCAGTCCTTTGCCTGGGTCTGGGATCCCCTGTGGGTCAGCAGATCAGTGGGTAGAGATCTCAGGCCTGCTCTTGGCTGGGCTCCCGTGGAGGTCCCTGAAGGTGGTCCTGGCCTTGCCCTGTGCTCCCGCTGGTTGGCAGGGACTCTGGTACAGAACCAGGGGTGGTCCCGTGCCTCACTTAGGCCACTTCCTCACCTCTTAAGTGGGAAAACTCTGATGCATGTTCTATGCTCTCTTGGACACTTGGCAGCTCTGCTTGTCTCCCACATTTATAGCCCCAACTCAGTTCTGGGGTCTTACTGTGTAGCCAAATGCAGATCTATGAGAATGGGAAGCTTTTCATACAGAAGCTGCCACTGAAGACCCTCTTGTAATGACCTTGGTGCACACAGACTTGGTCCAAGGGCTTAAGAAGGGCATGGTGTTGGTGTGAGACGTGGAAAGGGAGAGTAGAACCAGCCAGGTAGGGCTTGGAGTCTTCTTACCTTGACTGGTGGACAGATGGGAGGCATTCTGCTAGCTGTCCACTGAGTGTAGGTTGACAGAGAGGGTAAGATTCCAGGCTGGAGTCCAACAGAGGTGAGCTTGAAACCTGGAACTGGCATCTACTAGTCCTTTGACCTTGGCTGATTTAATAAGTCCCTTGCCTCTTGTGATCATCATGAAAATTGAATGATAAAATGTGCATAGATTGATTTGCACTGAACTTGACATGCCATAATATAGATGTAGCAATGATAACATTGGTATGTGTGTGTCTATATCCAAAAAACAATTTTCCAGTTTGCATATTATCATTCAGCCTAGAAAATGTGGCTGGCTCATGCTCCAAAGTGTACATCTACAGAGTGATAAGATCCATAAATGTAGGACGAAGATTTATTTTCTTAAAAAATGTTTTTCAATATTGAAAATTCCAAATGCATCAAATACACACAAGAGTAGAAGGAATAATATAATGAACCCTCAACTATCCCTCACCCAGCTTCAGCAATTATCAATACCTTGCCAATATCATTTTATCTATGCACCCCACTTTCTTTTCTGGAGTGTTTTGAAGCAAATGCCAGGCAACATGTCATTTCAGCTGTGACCTTCGGTTCACAATGTAATGGATATAGCCTTGTTCTTCGTGCAGGGCCACAG
Source organism: Geosciurus inauris (assembly GCA_004024805.1). Classification (NCBI taxonomy): domain Eukaryota; kingdom Metazoa; phylum Chordata; class Mammalia; order Rodentia; family Sciuridae; genus Geosciurus; species Geosciurus inauris. The sequence goes on from PVHX01009550.1 coordinate 70,726, forward strand.
GCCCTTTCTGCATGGCCATCAGAACTATCCTGCCCTTACTGTGGGGTCATCTGTGTCCCTTCCCACAGCCCTAGGCACTGAAGTTCTCACCCTTCACAGAATGCTTCTTCCTCCCAGGGCTGGTTTCCAGGTTGGGTCTCATTTATCCCCAGGTGCCTGCTGCTGTCTCTCTCTTCTTACCTGGCATAATTCACGCTGAGCACCTGTCTTGTCTCAGGCAAGGCGCTGCTGCCTTCCCATTTCACAATAAATATCTTCTCAAATGGCCTGGTGTTCAGCTCATTTCTTATTGCCAAGGAGGCTGTTGACTGATGTCCTGAAGAATCGCTACCCTCTGACTGATGGGGATGCAGCAATGCAGCCTTGCCTGGTTTTCCTTATGAGAGCTGTGACTTCCAAGTGCCACCGGCTTGTTGTAACAGAGTCTTTTACCCCCAGATACAGCCTGATTTCCTCTGTCCTGCTAGGCTGCTGGCTGCTAATCAGCAAGTCAGCTCCATCCTGAGGAAGGTCCAATCTGGTGCATTTCGCTTGCCGTCAACATGAAAGGCCTCTAAGGGAAGGCGAATTAAAGCTCTGTGGGTCTGTAGATGCCTGTGCTGGGGTTTGCAGGCAGCACTGAAAGGCACAGTTTAGTAAAGACCTTGAACTCCACTGATTGCAAAGGTTGTGAGAGAATTGTCAGAATTGTCTCTTGGCATGGAGGCCGCAGCTGTTAGGGCAGTGATATTCAGGTCTCCTTAGGGCCCAGCCTTCCTATTTGTGAAGCTTCCTTGCATCACATGAATCATAATAAAAAGTACCCACATGCCACCTGATATACAATTTGTATATAAATGTTGAGGTACCTATGACTAGAATGCAGTTAATATTCTGTAGACATCTTTTAGGTGCAGACCCCAAGTTACATTTAAAATGTTATATTATTCTGCATTTGATTGTGTGTCTGTTAACTTGGTATTTGTGGGAGGGTATATGAGTAGCCTTGCAATTCCAGATAACTCACTACAGTGACAAAAAGGTTTTCATTACTATAATGAAATACCTGAGGCAGGCTACTTTATAAAGTACAAGTTTATTTAGCTCAAAGATATGTTGATCCAAGAGCATGGCACAAGCATCAGGTTGACCCTAATGAGGACTTCATGGTGGATAGGAACCACAATGGGCAGACAGGCAGCCAGAAAGTGTTTCAGGGTTAGACTCAAGCTTTTGTAACAACTTGCTCTTGAAAAACTAACTCAGGGTCCCATGAGAACTATTTGAGTTCCTTCTGAGGGCAGTGCACCAATGACCCAAACCCCTCCCATTAGGCCCCACCTCTTGACATCACCACACTGAGGACCATACTTCCAGCACATGAACCTTGGAGGACCAAATCAGACCATATCCAACTATAGCAGGGGTGTGCATCTAACTGTACTTGGCCTGTGAAGGGAGTCTGGAATTTATAAGGCAAAAAAACACTTAGTGTATTAGTCAGTTTTTTATTACTGTGACAGAATACCTGAGAAAATCAGCTTAAAGGAGAAAGGATTTATTTTGGCTCCTGGTTTCAGAGATTTCAGTTTACGGTCCTTTGGCTCCATTGTTTCTGGGCCTGTGACAATGTACGACATCACAATGGCAGAGAACATGTTGTGGAGCAAAGGTGCTTACCTTATGGCAGCCAGGAAGGAGGGCCAGGCCAGGGAACAAAATATAGCATTCTAGGGCACACCCCCAAAACCCACCTCCTCCAACTAGGCCCACCTCCAAAGTTTCCACCACTTCTCAATATCCCATTCAGTTATGAGTCCATCAATGGATCAGTCCACTGAGGAAGGCAGAGCCTTCGTGCTCAGTCACCTCCTAAAGGCCCACCTCTCAACTCTGCTGCAGTGGGAACCAAGCTTTCAACACATGAGGTTTTGGAGAACATTTCAGATCCAACCCACAACTCTTGGGTTCCATTGAGTGCCTTGTTTATCCAAAGACACTGTGGAGACAGTTATGATTTTTTTAAATCTGCTCAGGGTGTCTTCCATCTTTCCTTTTAGCAGTGTAGCACCTTGAAGGCATGGTCTGGGAGCCAGGCTGCATGCCACCACTCTCATGGGGTCAGGGACACAACTCTGAACATACTGAAACCATTTATTGCATAATTTATTTTTTAAATTTTTAAATTTTTATTTTTTTTGGTACCAGGGATTGAACCCAGGGGCACTTAACCACTGAGCCAAATCCCCAGCTCTTTTTTATATTTTATTTGGAGACAGAGTCTTGCTGTGTTGCTTAGTGCCTTGCTAAGTTGCTGAGACTGGCTTTGAACTTGAGATCCTCCTGCCTCCACCTCCCAAGACACTGGGATTACAGGCATGTGCCACCGTGCCTGACCAATTGCATATTTTATTTTATTTTTTTATATTATTTTATTTAAATGCGTTTCAAGTCATAGTACACATACAGAGCTCAATTTTTCCATTTCTCTGGTTGCAAACCAGATAGAGTCACACCATTTGTGTCTTCATACATGCACCAAAGGTAGTGATGACGATCTTTTTCAAATTTTAAACTTTACCTCTTTGCATTTATTCCTGATAATTTTCTTTAATCATTTTCTAATTTATTAATGATCTCTTCTGCTTTATCTTCTCTGCTGCTTAAATAACAAATTGAGTTTTTAATTTCAGTTACTATAATTTTCCCTTTCTAGAAGTTCTCTTTGGTTCACTTTCAATTCCATCTATTATTTTTTATGGATACTTTCTTTTCATAGTTTTTCAATTTTGGGGGGGGAGTACTGGGGAATTAACACAGGAACACTCAACCACTGAGCCACATCCCCATCCCTTTTTGTATTTGTATTTAGAGACAGGGTCTCACTGAGTTGCTTAGGGCCTCACTAAATTGCGAAGCTGGCTTTGAACTTGTGATCCTCCTGCCTCAGTCTCCTGAGCCTCTGGGATTACAGGCATCTGCCACCATGCCTGGCTTATTTTATTTTTAAATGATTTTCTTTTAATAGTTTTTATCCAATAGTTGTATTATTTGAAGCTTTTGATAGTCAATATTTCTGAGCATCTGCTTTCTGTATCTTCATTGCAAGAATAGATCATTTCTTTGCATATCTTAATTTATTTGTTGTAAGCATATTTTATTTTATTTTTTAAATTAGTTTATTTAGTTGCATTTCAAGTCATAGTACATATATAGAGCTCAGTTTTTCCATTTCTCTGGTTGCAAACCAGATAAAGTCACACCATTTGTGTCTTCGTACATGCACCAAGGGTAGTGATGATGATCTCAATCAATCATCTTTACTGTACTCATTCCCCTTTCCCTCCCCCCTCCTCCCCCCTGCTGCATCCAGAGTTCCTCCATTTCTCCTATGTTCCCCATTCCCACCCCCCTTATGTGTCATCATCCACTAATCAGAGAGAACATTCAGCATTTGGTTTTTTGGGATTGGCTTACTTCACTAAGCATAATGTTCTCCAGTTCCATTCATTTGCCTGCAAATTCCATAATTTTATTCTCTTTTATTGCTGAATAATATTCCATTGTGTATATGTACCACAGTTTCTTTATCCATTCATCTATTGAAGGGCATCTGTGTTGCTTCCACAGTTTTGCAATTGTGAATTGTGCTGCTATAAACATTGAGGTGACTGTTTTATTGTAGTGTGCTGTTTTTAAATCTTTAGGGTATAGGCCAAGGAGTGGGATAGCTGGGTCGAATGGTGGTTCTATTCCAAGTTTTTTAAGAAATCTCCAAACTGCTTTCCAGATTGGTTGCAACAATTTGCAGTCCCACCAGCAATGTTTGAGTGTACCTTTTTCACCGCATCTTCGCCAGCACTTATTGTTGCTGGTATTTTGGATGGCTGCCATTCTAACTGGTGTGAGATGAAATCTGAGCGTAGTTTTGATTTGCATTTCTCTAATGGCTAGAGATGTTGAACGTTTCTTCATATATATATTTATTGATTGTATATCTTTTTCTGAGAGGTTTCTATTCAGCTCTTTAGCCCATTTATTGATTGGGTTGTTTGTTTTTTTGATGTTAAGTTTTTTGAGTTCTTTATATATCCTGGAGATCAGTGCTCTATCTGATGTGTGTGTGGCAAAAATTTGCTCCCAGAATGTAGGCTCTCTGTTCACCTCATTGATAGTTTCTTATGCTGAGAAAAAGCTTTTTAGTTTAAGTCCATCCCATTTATTAATTCTTGCTTTTATTTCTTGTGCTATAGGAGTCTTGTTAAGGAATTCGGGGCTTAATCCAACATGATGGAGATTTGGGCCTACTTTCTCTTCAATTAGACGCAGGGTCTCTTTGACCCACTTTGAGTCGAATTTGCATGGTGAGAGATAGGGGTTAAGTTTCATTTTATTGCAAATTGATTTCCAGTTTCCCAGCACCATTTGTTGAAAAGGCTATCTTTTCTCCAATGAATGTTTCTGGCACCTTTGTCTAGTATGAGATATTTGTATTTATGTGCATTACTCTCTGCGTCTTCTATTCTGTACCATTGGTCTACATGTCTATTTTGGTGCCAGTACCATGCCGTTTTTGTTACTATTGCTTTGTAGTAAAGTTTAAGGTCTGGTATTGTGATGCCTCCTGCTTCACTCTTCTTGTTCAGGATAGCTTTGGCTATTCTGGGTCTCTTGTTTTTCCAAATGAATTTCATGATTGCCTTTTCTATTTCTATAATAAAGGATTCTGGGATTTTGATTGGGATTGCATTGAATCTGCATAATGCTTTGGGTAGTATGGCCATTTTAATAATATTGATTCTGCCTATCCAGGAACATGGGAGGTCTTTCCATCTTCTAAGATCTTCTTCAATTTCTTTCTTAAGTGTCTTGTAATTTTCATTGTAGAGGTCTTTCACCACTCTTGTTAGATTGATTCCCAAGTATTTTATTTTTTTGGAGGCTATTGTGAATGGAGTAGTTTTTCTGAATTCTCTTTCAGAGGACTCA